>JAGFNQ010008939.1:0-33153 GCA_024364735.1 Boesenbergia rotunda | reverse complement strand
TTAATCAAACCCTATTTTGGATATAACAGGCTGTACTAGTTGCTTCTGCCCAGAATTGGTTTGCTAGTTTAAACTCGTTGAGCATAGCCCTAGCGGCTTCTTGTAGTGTTCTATTCCTTCGCTCAACTATCCCATTTTGTTCGGGGGGTTCTAGGACATGAAAATTCATGTAAATACCCATTTACCTTACAGAATTCATCAAATTTTTGATTTTCAAACTCTCCCCCGTGATCACTCCTAAGTCTTTTAATTTTAGTGTCATTTTGATTTTCAATTAGTTTACAGAATTCAATAAATAGATTTAGGGTTTCATCTTTGGTTTTAGGAACCTAACCCAGGTAAATCTAGAGTAATCATCACTATTACTAAGCAGTATCGGTTCCCGCTTAGTGACTTGGCTCCATGTAAATCAAATAGGTCAAGGTGCAGGAGCTCAAGTGTGGTTTGAGTTAAATCAGACTGAATTAGTTTGTGATTGGATTTGGTTTGCTTACCTTGATTGCATGATTCACATATTAGGTTTTCATTATTTTTGATGTTGGGGATACCTTTGATTAAGCCAAGTTGGGTAATTTTTGAGATAGTTCTCAAATTGGTATGTCCTAATCTCCTATGCCAGAGGTTTGATTATTCTAATTGTGTTAACATACATTTGGGTATAATAGGAAGATTTATAGTGTATACATTGTTTTTCCTAGTGCCCTTAAGTATGATTTCTGAGTCTTGTTCATTTTTAATTAGGCAGTTGGAACTATTGAAAGTAACTCTATAACCAGTATCACATAACTGACTTATGCTAAGCAAATTAAAATTAAAGTTTTCAACCAATAGAACTTTCTTAATAATGAAATCAGATTTAAGCTCAATGTTACCTGACCCAATTACCTTGAGTGTGGCATTATTGCCAAATGCCATTGAGCCTAGGTTTTTGAGTTTGAGCTTGGTGAACTTCAATTTATCTCCAGTCATGTGTCTGGAGCAACCGCTATCCAACATCCATTGGTCCAAATCTTTATGTTCCTACGCATAAAGAATCTTCTTGATTTGGATCCAATTAGAATCAGGAATTGCTTAAATTGAGTTTCACGGCCTAGTCTGTCTCACCCAAATCAAGGGTTTTCAATCACGTTAACCTTATAGGTTTCGTGAGACAGGTTTTGATTAGAAGTTATTTTGAAAAGTTTGATTAATTTTGAAAACAATTAAATTTTGAAAACTTAATTAATTTTAAAAAAATTTAAAAGAAGTTTAAATCTACAAATAACTGAATTTTTGTGCTAGATTCGAATTTGACAAAAATTAATTTAAATTTGAAATTCAAAAATTGGCTTCCAGGTCTTGGCGAGGCACTAGGCCTTCTTTGGCCGTAGCCTTATGGGATCATCCACCCTTTCCTTGACAAAGTCTTTTAATGAAGTTTCATTTTCAAAATTATTCTTTGAAAAATTTCTGGTCTAACTAGTTTGAGTTTTGGATCGGTAGCTTCGGCTAGTTTCACCAGTCTAAAGAGACCAAGTGAACTTGATCTTATTAGAATTGGTTTCCCTAACGTACTATCATCTCACCTCTACCCAATACTATGTTGTCAAATTTCAGCTAAGTTTGTTTAGTCCTTAAACTAACCTAAGTCTAAGCATGGTAAATTGCAGAAATTAAATAGACAATCAAACAAGCAATTTCAATCAAGAACTACAACTTTATCTAATAATAAAAATAGTTTTCAGTTTGGCTCCCCCTGGACTAAAGCCACGGTGATGGTTAGGCAAGATGTGAATCTTGTCCTTGGGGATCCAATACTGATTTGATCCAGTTGGTTTGTTCAGGCATAGTTTAGGTACCCATGCCTGAATTTTGCCTCTGGACTGATTCAGTACAGCCAAATACGATCTTTGTCGGGATTTGGTTCGGTAGCCAAGTCCAGATCGATTTAGAACGGACTTCTGTTTCCCAAGAATCATGTCAAGATTTTTGGAACCAGAAGTGAATCGTTCTAGGGCTGATCTAAGATCCTTAACCTGAGTTTTCAGGGAGGAGTTTTCCTTTTCAAGTTTTTCAACTTGAGTGGGAGTTCCTTCCTGAACCTTCTCGGTTGAGGGTTTAGAGTCAGCTCCCTCTTTTAGGAGTTTTACTTCCTGTCAGAGGGATTCGACCCGGAGTTTGGCTTTTGCCAAATCACGAGAAAGAAAAGAAATCAATTTAGTTAACTGTAATCTGTTAAAACCAGTTACCTTTATTTCTCCGTCTTCTGTGAAGGTCAGCTCGCCGTCCTCTTGTTCTGATTCTGACTCGGTCTCGACTGAGGCGGTCAGAGCTAGGAGATTGGACTGGGGTGCCTCTGTCTCTTCTTCTGAGGAAGACTTGTCCCAGGTTGCTTGGAGCGCCTTCTTTCTTTTCGTCTTCTTGGACTCTTTCAGATTTGGACACTCCGTCTTGTAGTGGCCCTTCTTCTTGCACTCGTAGCAGGTTACATTAGGCTTGTTCGTGGGTTCGGCTGGTTCGTCTTTTCTTCGGCCGGTTTTTCGTTTGTTGGTTCGGTTCTTCAGCTCCTTATAGTAGCTTCGAGTGAGCCGGACCAATTTAGTTTGATCTCCTTCTTCATCTTCTGAGTCTGTGTCAGACTCGGGTTCAGGTTCAGTTTTCTTCTTCGTTGTCTTTAGATTTTTACCTGCAATGAAAGCGATACCTTTTTCGACCGAATTGGTGTTAGTCTGTTCGTGCAGTTCTAGTTCAGAAAATAATTCATCTAGTTTTATTTTAGAAAGATCTCTAGATACCTTGTATGCATCCACCATAGATGCCCACAAGGTGTTTCTAGGAAAGGCGTTTAGAGTATACCTTATTAGGTCACGGTTTTCAACTTTGTGACCTATTGAGTGAAGACCGTTCATTACCTCCTGGATTCGTGCGTGGAGCTGGGCTGCTGTTTCGTTGTCGGCCATCTTGATAGTGTAGAGTTTATTCAGTAGCAGATCCCTTTTGCTGATTCTGGTGTCTGAAGTCCCTTCGTGCAGCTCGATCAGTTTTGTCCATAGCTCTTTTGCACTGTTGAAGGGGCCCACTCGGTTCAGCTCTTCCTTTGTCAGCCCGCATTGTATGGTTTGCGTTGCTTTTGCGTCGGCTTCTATCTTGTGCTTTAGAGTGTTGTCCCACTCCGAGTAGCTTTGTGGAAGTCCTTCTGCATTTCGGGGGATCTCCAGACCGGACTGGATAATGATCCACATGTCCACCTGAGTTTTCAGGTGGACCTCCATGCGACTTTTCCAATAGGAAAAGACTTCTCCATTGAAGAGTGGAGGTCTAGCGGTGCTGAATCCCTCTTGCATAGACATTTGTTCTGTAAAAGGAAATTTTACAAAAAAAAAGGTGTCCCAAGACTTGGTCTTGGATTAGCAGTGCGGGATAAAGATAAAAACAATTAATTAAATTCGAAAAGAAAAAAATCCGAAAAAAATATTTCAAACTGGTGGTTGCACCAAGTTTGAATTCCCCGCTCTGATACCACTTGTTGGATCGAGAAGCCCGATAGAGGGGGGGGGTGAATATCGGAAAACTTTTGGATTTGAATAAGAGTAGGTACGCAGCGGAAATTAAATAAAAGACACAGAGACGCAATCGATTTACTTGGTTCGGAGCCTGTGTCGACTCCTACTCCAAGGCCCACGGTCGTTGACCGTTTACTTTGGGCAATTCTATATTTGGCGCAAATAAGTTACACAATATGATTTACAAAATTGAGTGCAATAAAATATTAATTAAAGAAATACGCTCTTCTTTTTACCGACGTCCGGAGTAGGTTGACTCTTTTGGGGCAGCAGGACGTCGTCAGTTCGAGGTGAAGCGTTTCCGGAGCAAGGCGCGAGCGTAGAAGAACTTTGAGACGTTGGAAGAAGTGATTATCGAACCATGGGGTCGAGGGCCCTTTATATAGGGCTTGGGGGCGCCCGGGATGTCGGGGGCGCCCCCCACGTGGCCTCCGATCCGCAGAGCTCTCGGTCGCGTCTGATCCTCTGGATCCGCTTTGACCGGGGCACCCGGAGCGGTCGGGGCGCCCGGAGCGGTCGGGGCGCCCGGAGCGGTCGGGGCGCCCGGGTTGACCGGGTCAATTCTTATCTTCTGGCTTCGAGGTGTTTCGGTTCGAGGTGTGAGCATGGGGGCGCCCGCAACGCAGGGGGCGCCCGGGAGAAGCGGGGGCGCCCGGAAGCACGGGGGCGCCCGCAGCTTGTACTGTCGAAGCGCACTTTTTGATTGTGTGTTTGGTGTTCACCTTGGGGGCGCCCGGGACACTCCGGGCGCCCTGGTCAGCAGTTGCCTCACTCCTTTGAGGCACTCTGAGCTGCAGACTCACGTTCCTTCGGTCCTGCATCCAGGGTTAGTCCAAAACACAATAACATAATAAACTATTAGAATTATACAGCCTTAGCTGTCTTGGTTCTGACTTTGGTCTCCAAAATGGAGCCCTAGGTCGAACCGACGCCTACTGTTCCCTCGTCGGGGAACGCGTCCTCACCTACTCCTCTCGGGAGAATTTACCTGATGCCAACCGTTCCTTTGGTTGGACTTTTGCCCAACGGTCCTTTGTCAGGTCTTGGATGCTAGCAGTCCTTCGCCAGTTGCTTAGCAGTCCTTCGCTAGGGCTTCAGTCCCAGACTGTCCTTCGCCTGGAGCCTAGCAGTCCTTCGCTAGGGCTTTAATACTGGCAGTCCTTCGCCAGTTGCCTAGCAGTCCTTTGCTAGGGCTTTAATACTGGCGGTCCTTCGCCAGTTGCCTAGCAGTCCTTCGCTAGGGCTTGAATACTGCACACTAGAATAACTTGTTAGAAAACAAGTAAGACTTAACTTTTGAGCTATGTTGCCATCATCAAAACACAGGTTAGACTTTGGTGCCTTCTGCACCAACAAAAAGTCCTAGCGAAGGACTGCTAGGCACCTGGCGAAGGAATGCCAGGATACAAAGCCCTAGCAAAGGACAGCTAGGCACCTGGCGAAGGAATGCCAGGGTACATAGACCTAGCGAAGGACTGCTAGGCACCAGGCGAAGGACAGCTTGGTACTAAAGACCTGGCGAAGGATAGCTAGGCACCTGGCGAAGGACTGGTGGGCATAAGTCCAACCGAAGGAGCCGGTTGGCATCAGGTAAATTCTCCCGAGAGGAGTAGGTGAGGACGCGTTCCCCATCGAAGGAACAGTAGGCGTCGGTTCGACCTAGAGCTCTATTTGGGAGACCCAAAGTCAGAACCAAGACAGCTAAGGCTGTATAAAACTAACATATTATTGCTTCATATTGTTTTGGACTAACCCTGGATGCAGGATCGAAGGAACGAGTGTCTGCAGCTCAGAGAGCCTCAAAGGAGTGAGGCAGTAGCTGAGTAGGGCGCCCGGAGTGTCCCGGGCACCCCCAAGGTGAATACAAAACAGATGAAGCAAAAGAAGTGCTTCGATAGCTCATGGGCGGGGCGCCCCATTCTCCCGGGCGCCCCCCATGCTCCCGGGCACCCCGGATGGTCCGGGCGCCCCCAGTTCAAGCTAACGAAGCGGAAACCAACGAAGCCAACGGTTAAGAGTTGACCCGGTCAACCCGGGCGCCCCCAGCGTCCCGGGCGCCCCCGTCAAAGCCTGATCCCGAGTTTGAAGGGATCAGAGCTGACCGAGAGGAACTCGGATCAGCTGACACGTGGGGGGGGGCGCCCCCGACGTTCCGGGCGCCCCCAGGGGCTATAAAAAGGCCCTCGACCGAAGGCTTCGGACAATCAATTCTTCCAATGCATTCACGCTCTTCTACTCCCGCGCTCTACTCTGGAAACCTCCCGACTTGAGATACAAGCGCCGACGACGTCCCTCTGCTCCGAAAATATAATCTACACCGGACGTCGGTAACGAAGAGCTACTTTAAGTTTACTGTACCATTTCTTGTAATATATTTTGTAAACTGGTTTTGCGCACATATAGAATTGCCCGTAGTAAACGTTAAACGACCGTGGGCCTTGGAGTAGAAGCCGACCGCGACTCCGAACCAAGTAAAACTGCTTGCGTCTTTGTGTTGTGATTTAATTTTTCGCTGTGTATGCTCTTAATTTTAATCCGAAAACGATTTACGATATTCACCCCCCCTCTATCGTTTCTCTCGATCCAACACACTCAACCACATATATCAGTGATATTCATTGGAGTGCGTATAGTTGTCATAGCCCTACCCACTCAGCCACACAGATATGATGTGTTGGCGGCTTGACTGGCGTTAGGGGTGACACATGTTATTGCATCATTTGCATCTATTGTATTTATGCATTTCCTTGTGTTTGTTGTCTTTATATGAGTTATGATTGTTGCATTTGACTGACATGCATGTATGTTTAATACTATGTTATCACGTATGTTATCACGTTGTTTTATACATGCTTAGATGTTCCTCTATTTCCTAGAGACTGTACACTGTTGTATCTGTTGCTTCATATATCTTTTGATGTCATGTATTTGTCTACTCATATACCCACATAGTCCGTCCGAACTCATCACCCCTAACATCAATTTTTATTTCAGGTAGCAGGTAGATGCGATACTTGGGGCCAGGAGAGGATCTAGTTGCCAGTCCTATGGTGTTGAGTAGTATTGGAGTTTGTTTTCGTATTTAGTTTATTATCGCAGTTACTTTATTTCTGCATTTTTGTTATTTTCGCATTTATTTCATGGGTTGATATTTGTTTTATTAGTACGATATTATCGTAGTAGAGGTATGTTCGTTTTTAGACTCATACTGGAGTTTTCTTTTGTATACAGACTTTCTGCTGATTTTATTCGGTTAAACGACAATAACAGTCTGGAATATTTATGTTTATTTTATCTTTATCATTCTTATTGATATAAATTACGTGGTTGTATATTTATTTTCTAGTTATGATGACCGAGCTATCTTTTATATTGAGATGTGATGTATATTTGCCCCAATATGTTCGCCGTATAAGAAAGATGTTGTCTGATTGCCGAGTAAGTATGAGTTTCTAAAAGCGTGACATACTCAATGGTCTTTTTTGGCAGGATGATGACTACATGGAAGGGTGTGCAAAGCTTAAACTACCCGATCCATTGGAAGGATGACAATTACATGGAAGGGTGTGGAAAGCTTTAACTGCCCAATCCCTTGTCACGTTACATTTAATGAATGATCATTTAGAATATGATTCTTAATGATGCAGCTACATTACTCATCTTTTAAAAAACAATACCATTGTATCTAATAACAATCTTTTAGTTTTATATTGTTGGATTAGGTGCCAGATAAATTTAGAATGCTTAATTTGGTCTAATAAAAAAATTTTATCGGTCATCAAGATAAATTAAAAAATATTCAAGATGGATAATCTCGAAGCCCAACATCCCAAAATTCATATTATATTTGAAGAAAAAATTCTTACAAAATATATTATAGCTGAGGATCGAACCGTGAATATTTAAAGTAGTGACTAATCATCCTACTGTTAAACCATAACCCAAGGGTGCACATTGCCAAAAGTAAAATACAGTCATTCTGATTAAAATTATTATATAAAAAATATTATTATAATAAAATAGTTTTTTTATCAATTTAATCAAAATTATTTATATTTCAATAAAACCATAAAATCACTCTAACATCTAAAATAAAATAAAATTATTTTAATAAAGTTATTTTTTAATAAAATTTAAGTAGTTTTTATTAAATTGGTAAAAGATATTTTGATATAGTAATATTTTAGATATAATAGGTAAGTACCCCAGATTAATTTTGATGTGGTCAATCGAGTCAAGTTAGGTTCTGTTGATTTTTGATCCATGTGTCTATGTGTGCAGGAGTTTAGGAGCACAGGAAGTCGAGCGGAAGATGCAACGGTCGAGAAAGATGGCACGGGAAGGGAGCCGATGGGCTCGGTGCATCCGAAGGGCATGGAGGCTTGTGGAAGAGCGGATGAACACTCGAGGAGAATGCCAGAGGAGGGTTCGAGTGAGCCCGACTCTGGAAGGTCTGAGATCACCCACGAAGACCTGCCAGAGAACTAGTTAGTAAGGTGTTGACCAAAGTCACTCGGGCGCCCCTATACATAGGGTCGCCTGGGCTCTCGGGCACCCAAGAGCACACAGGCCACGCTAGTAGAATTTCCTTAATTTACTTCGTATATTCACCGAAGTTATAAATAGATAATTACCAAAGTAGACGCACGTGAAGTAAAAAGGGATTATTTTACTTCATCATATCACCGAAGTCATATCCATGAAAATAGCGAAGTCTTTTACCGGTTCAACCGATTCAGATTTGGACCGATTATGAAGTAAAAACTTGTCTTTTACTTCGTTAGTTTTGTAAAATGTTGAAGTAATCGATGATATATAACTTTACAGTTTAAATTGATCGTCGAAGTAAAAATATATCTGTTGCTTTAGTAGTTTTGTAATGCGATGAAATAATAGATGATATGTAACTTCACAGTTTACATTAATTGACGAAGCAAATATATTTTATAACTTCACCAATATTTATATTTACTGAAGTATGTAATATTATGTAATCGATTTAAAAGGCTTCATTATTTTGTATTATACAAAAGTAATAGATTTGAAACTATTAAATTTAATGAAGTAATTGTCGATTAACACCACACTAATTTAATAAAGAGTGAAGTAAAAATTTTTTTTACTTCATTAAAATTAAACAATATTTTATTATACAATAATATTCCAATATATATATACAACTTAAATGCATTAATTAGATTAAACAATTATCCATTCAAAATGATGAATATATATCAACAAATCCATCAATGCACAAGTATATATTCACAAATCCACAAGTATATATAACCAAAATATATATCCACAAGTATATCCAAAATCCATAATGAAAGAACAAAATATGTATCCTAAGTACACCACCAATTTAGACACCTACATATGAGTAGACAAATTCACTCCATTCACTTCTGACATCATCATATTTGAATTGTTGGTAATATTGATTCTTGATTGTTCCTGCAAACTTTTATGCAAAAATACAAAATGCATTAGATTCATCCAACTGTAATAGTTTATCTCAATCATAAACCAAAACATATAATAAAAAAAATATTACCATCTTCTCCAACTGTGGATTATCACATTCAACTATCTCTTTCATGTATCTCATCACACAATATCCATATTCAATAGAACCACTTGTTTTAGATTACCCTATAATAAAATAGAATAGGTAATATAATGGTCACAATCCAAGTTATAAAAATCATCCATTCATATTGTAAAGGAATGGACAATTTGTAATTGATTTTCACATTCAATTCTCTCTTGTAGGAGAAGGAAGACTATCTTCATCGTAATCTGCATGAAGGTCCAACAGCGGACTAAAGTCTACCCTATTTTTGGTGTGTGCAGGTAAAACTAACTTTGGCAAATCAAGTGCTTCTGGAACCAAACAGGTTTTGTCTGAAACACTTAAACCATGAGAAGAGACAAACAGGACCGTTAACAATATTTGTAGGGATATTCATATTGAGCTCGGCATACTCATCTTTCTCATTTTGATTGTCCTCGAAAACAATTGAATTGACCAGATTATCAATCTGTCAAGGCAAAAGAAGGTTTCAGAATTCAATTGAACTGTCAATAATAAGTATAAGACAATATAGAGTTGTTTACAAACCTCCCTAACTTGTTCTAGAGTAGAAATAACAGAATACTGGTTCTTTATGTGAATCAGCAACCTAACAAATTCAACAGATGTAAGATTAATTATAAAACTCCAGTGATCGAGAATGAATGGGAACTACATAAGAGAAGATTTAACCTCATGAGCAGTTGTTTATTCTGGTCCTTCTTCTGCATTGTAATTGAATTAAGTGCCTGTTACAAAAATAGCAATACCATTTTATAAATCCAACACAAAAAATTTCAATAGTAAATATCAATGTTGTTCTTACAGAAAAAGTTGTTTGCATTGCCACAAAAGCCTGTTGGACTAGAACATGCAGAACTGTATCTGAACTCTCTATGCCAGTAAACATAGGCTTCAAGTCTTCAAAAGACTTGCGCAACCTCAAACATGCACCTTCAAAGGATCTATAGGTAAGAAGAAAACCAACAGCATCATCAAAAATGCAACTTTCTTGAAAAAGTTTAAGTTAAAGCCTGCAATATTATGTAAATCTTTCTAACAAGCAAATTTTTTTGATTATCAAACCTACTCTCGATTGAGCTCTGTGAAAGATTTTGAGCTTTATATCTTGCATATAACTCAATTACGATGTTGGACAATTTGTACCTCCTTGAAAACGACACTTTGTAAAGACTGCAAAAGTAAACCAAATAGTATCAATTAACAATGATGCCAGGAGAAGAAACAAAAACTTGAAAGAAAAAAATCAATGGCACTCAAGATAATAGAACGTTAAAAATAATTCATCAAGGAGCATACATGGCACTGGGATTGGAGATGAGTAATAATATGTTCACTAAAGAGGAAGACTCACGCTCTTTAGTAATAATATGGCCTCACGCTCGAACAAAACACTTGCCTCTTTTTCACGTGGCCAGGAAACCTCAAAGAGGAAGACTCGGCGGTGCTACGGAGAGGAAGAAGACTAGTGGCACTGCAGGGAAAGGAGATAAGGGGTGGGAGAGGGAAGAAAACTGAAAGAGAAGAGGAAAAAATAGAAGGAGACGATTGAAACCTAGAGCTTGTGCATCGAGCAGAGGAGGAGGCGCTTGTGCATTATCAGGAAGAGGGGAAGGCATGTCATGCGTCGTCAAGAAGAGGAGACGGACGTCGTCGTCGAACAGAAGGGGGTGCCGCTGTCGTCGAGCAGAAAGGGGCACCGCTGTCGTCGGGCAGAAGGGGGAGGTGCTGTGCGATGAAGTTAGGGCAAAGTTTGGACTTGGGGGTTTACATGGATCCTTTAAAAATAAACATAAATCGATTAATTTATTTATAAAGGAAAATAAATTTTAGTTATTTTAAACTTATTACTTCGGTATAGAAATTTATGAATTTAATTTTGTAACTTATTACTTCATCGAATAATTATTTTGTAACTTATTACTTCATCGAATATTTATTATGAAATAAAATATCAAATAAATTTTCTAGTAAGGTCCGTAATTTTTAACTTACGAAGTCTAAAATGGAATTTACTTCATCAAATTTATTACCAAAGTTGATTAGCATGTATTACTTCGTTAAAAGATTTTATCGAAGTAACTTGTGGCGAAGTCTATTCTTGATTTTCACATAGCTAGGCATCCCAGAAGAGATTTTATCCCAAGAGAGCCATTTGCGAACATTGTGCAGTGGATAAACTTCGAGGTAACATGTCAGGCACCCTTAAGCACTTGGGCGCCCCTATTGAGCCACGTCAGCATTCAGATAAAATTTTCTGGGTTTATAAATAAGCCCCCCCCAGAGCTTAGTTCCAAAGCAATAATCACTGCAAACAAATGTATTGTAATCTTTCTCTATTTTTTGAGCTTTTTGTTGTGCAAGAGACTTCTCCACCCAAAGGAATTATTCAGGAGATCTGTGTTATACTTGTCATGAATTAGCAACCATCCTGGTAGCAACCAAGTAAACATCTGTATGCCTCTTTTATTTCTATTATAGTTTTTTATATCTTATACATAGTTTTTTAATTAGCTGACATCTTTATTGAACAAGAATAAAAGATAGTCCTATTTTTTAGGGGCAATTCACCCCCTCTTGCCGACCTACGATCACCTTCAATTGGTTTCAGAGTCAGGATGCTCCATAACGACTAACCACCGTCTGAAGCAATCTACAAAATGATCAGACCGGTTATCTACCCGCCAAAGTTCAAGGGGGACTTTGCGAGTTGGAAGTGTAAGATGCAGGTATTTTTTAAAAATAGATTTTGATTTATTGTTAATCATGAAAAATAGTTTTATAACTCCCAATGAAGTCGATGACAAACCCAAAGACGAAAGCCTATAGACAAAGATGGAGCTGGCGGACTTCGTAGCAAATAGAAAAGTAGAATTTTATCTGCTAATCGTTCTACTGTCATAAAAAGTCAACCAAATCGCGACCTACCAGTTAGCGAAAGAGCCCTGGGAGAAATTCCTAGAGTTGTATGAAGGAACTTCGGAAGCGAAGCTGGCACAACGAGATATCCTTCGCAACCAACTCACAAACATCCAGAAGGAAGAAGGATAGACGGTGACGCAACTGCACGCAAGAATAAAAGAATTAATCACCGGACTCGTGAATCTCGGGGAAACGGTAACTAACCAAAATGCTCAAAGGTATGCTTTAAATATATTTTCAAGAACTCCGGAGTAGACATCTATAATAAATTCATATTATATCTCCCAGAACTTAGAAGTAAGTAATTTAGAGAAGTTATTCTGTACTTTAGAACTTCACGAGTCTCGATGTGCAGGAAATGTAAGAAAAATGGACAACATTGCCCTTCACTCAAGGAAGACCCAAAATGATAAAGTGTCTTCAACCGATGAAGAGGAAGCAGAATATATGGTAAGGAAATTCAAAAAAAGTAAATCTAATAAGTTTAATGAGATGCAGGCCACAAGACACCCTTAGAGAAAGATACAATGCTATCAATTCAACGAAGAAGGACGCATCAAGGAGAACTACTCCAAATTGAAGAACAAAGGAAAAGGGGCAATGAAGTCAAAAGTCCACAACCCAAAGGCAACATGAGATGAGTCCTCATCAGAAGATTTAGATATCAAGGAACACGCTAGACTTGCACTGATAGCTTCACATTAAGAAAAGAGAGCATCGATGAAGGGGAAGCCACGTTAAAAGATAGCACGAAGGGGGAGCATTGGACTCCAGAACAGATATGATAAGTGAGGTATGTTTTCTACCTCCTGATCAACTCTACTCAGGTATAAAGGATATGTTGAAGTCTAATGGGGCGAGCATCCCAGAGTTGACACGTGGCATAAGGAAGCTACGTGTTAGGGTCCACTAAACTTGAAGACCGAGGTCAACCTCCCGAAACCACCTCGGTAGTATAGACGCCTAGGGGCTGGCCGGGCCTTAGGCTCCCGAGACCACCTTGAGAGGACAAACCCCCGAGGTCAGGTTGAGTCGTAAGCTCCCGAGACCACCTGGTCTCGGGAGGACAGACCCCTGAGGTCAGGCCGGGTCGTAAGCTCCCAAGACCACCTCGTGAGGACAGACCCCCAAGGCCATCCCGGGAGGGGACACCCCGAGACCAACTCGGGAGAGCGAAACCCAAAGGTCAATACACTAGATAGCCCGACTTCAAGTAACCTTTCCTCTTTCCATATCAAGAAAGTCATCGGATAATTATTGTCTGCTACACGCGATAATTAAGGCCTTCATAATCGATGCGGTCGTTACCTAAAAGTTATCATGTAATTGACAATTATGAAACATGGAGGAGAATGTGGAGATACGTGTGACCAAGCCCTCAGGTATATAAAGTGCTTGGCACATAGGTAAAGAGGGTACGCTCTTTGAACTCACAAATATTCTACTTCCTCGTTATCCTCCTGCAAGGGACCCAGATTCTGACTTGAGCGTCGGAGTGGAATCCGCCAGAAAACCTCCGGTGTGTTCCCATTAACGCTCGTGTTAATCTCGCAGGGCGTGATCTTCTTCTCCTAGTCATCATCCTTGTGGGTTGCATTCTGGTGACTCATCGTCCGCGTCAATTCCTTTCTGAAGCAAGTTTGGCGCCGCCTATGGGAAATTAAATCAAAGCACCAGAAGGAGCACCGTGATAGCAGATCCGGAGGGACAACCCATCGTCTTGACGAGAGACGAGTTGGATTTCCTCGTCACCAACGCCGTCAAAGGAGCACTCGAACAACATCAAATCGAGCAAGCCACCTCACGGCGAGCACCTTCGGTACAAGGCGAAATCCCAAGGATGTCTACCTCACACCACCAAAACCGAAGATCTATCTCGCCATCGGTGGGACAGGCATTGACAACTCCTGCACCCCGATGAGATTCCCTAGGAGATTTGGAGAAATCCAACTCCGCCACCTCCAGCGTCCTAAAGCAGGAAGAAGGACCGAGGAGGATTGATGGGTTCAAAGTCATTCCAAAGGCTCCGTCTATCCCTTACTCCCCGGACATCATAGAAGACCCTATGCCTAAGCAATTTCGTGGTCCAGGAATTCTTGACTATGATGGGAAGACATATCTCGAGGACTACATTTGTAAGTTCGAGAACGCGGCTCTTCTACACCAGTATACGGATGGTGTGAAGTGTCGGGTGTTCTTGAATGCCTTATTTGGGGCCGCCTAGAGATGGCTCCAAAGACTGCCTCAAGGTTTTATAAATTCCTTCCTGGAGTTTAGAACTGCGTTCCTGCACCACTTCGCCAGTAGCCGTCGGTATCAGAAGACGACGTTAAATCTGTTTGCCCTCAAATAGAAAGTGAAAGAACCGCTAAAGGACTACATCCAGTGGTTCAATCGGGTGGCGCAAGATGTGCCAACCGCTACATTAGAGATCCTTGTTAGCGCCTTTACTCAGGGATTCTCCGAAGGCGACTTCTTTCGATCACTAGTGAAGAAGTCGCTAACCAGATTCGACAACTTATTGGGGCGCTCTGTCAATCATGTCAACGTCGAAGAGGTGCAGCACGCTCACCATAAAGATCCTGTCGGAGCCCCTCTGCAGATCTCGGTACAGTCCAAGAGAAGGGAACCACCAACACCAGCCTGGGTGAAGGATCCTCGCTCATGGAAAGACCACTGGGATGGTAAGAAGAGGTAGGTGGAAACAGTTGACACGGTCGAATGGGAGCCACCAAAGAAGTATTGCGACTTCCATGATAGTACAACGCACTCCACAGAGGAGTGTCACGCCTTGAAGAATAGGTTGGCTCAAGAAGCGAACGCCAAGCCTCGGAAGCAGTGGAAGAAAGCTGGGGTACCAACAGAGATCCCCGTGACGAAGTTCTTCTCCTCGCAAGTGACAGTTAGGATAAGATGGATTCGCCGGTCACGTTCTAGAGGAAGGAGTCATGAGTTAGCACCCCGCCAATCTCTCTCCCCCGAACGAGATCCCAAGAAAGGCAAAGCTCTAGTGCAGGGGCCTCCTTTGGACCATGTGGGAGTGAATTCTAGAGGTCCTATCGGAGGAGACTCTCATCAGGCAAGGAAGGTCCACACTCGGCAGCTGGAGAACTATGCCATCGGAATGAGCAGTAGTCAGTGCAAAGGACTTGTTATCTCCTTCGACCCTGAAGACCTGGAAGACGTCGAAGCCCCCCACGAAGACACACTGGTAATTCTCGCACGCATTGCAAATTACTAGATTAAGCACGTTTTCGTGGATACAGGTAGTTCTGTCAACATCCTGAACAAGGCGGCCCTAGACCTGATGCAAATCGATGAGGATGAGCTGCATGCAGTCTCCACTCTGCTCTTCAGCTTCACCGGATACTGAGTGCAGCTGATAGGGCAAATCTCCCTATCCCTATTGTTGAGAAATGACGCGCTAGAGAGGACGAGAAGGACTCCCTTCATGGTCGTAGATGCTCCATCGTCCTACAATGCCATCCTGAGGCACCCGGCTCTCAGCACATTCCAGGCGGTGGTCTCAGTCTATCACCAGAAAATTGAATTCTCAGTGGATGAACATGAGGCAAAGGTTAGAGGGGATCAGCTAGCTTCCCGGCGATGCTACAACGGGGAGGTCAGGCCAGAAGCCCGCAAACACCCGAAGGCTCATGAAATGCTACAAATCTACCTCGCCAAACCTCGAGAGGAGGAAGTACCTAAAGAAGAACGGAGGGAGGTTAAGAGCGAAGAGATCCAGATCCATCCTCAACCGACGGGAGGGGTTACAAGGATTGTTGCGACCTTATGCCAGAGCTGAGAAGTCATCTGATTGGCTGCTTGCAGAACCATCGGGACGTGTTTGCGTGGTCAACCGAAGAGATCAAAGGAGTCCCCCCAGCCTTGTGTTGGATCGAAGAAAACGATAGAGGGGGGGGGGTGAATATCGTTATAAAATTTTCGGATAGTTAAAGAATATACGCAGCGGAAAAAGATAGAACACACGAGAACACAAGTCATTTTTTACTTGGTTCGGAGTCGCGGTCGACTCCTACTCCAAGGCCCACGGTCCTTAACCGTTTACTTTGGGAAATTCTATATTCGGAAAGGTTTTTACAGATTGATAGTACAGATATAGAATTTGGAAATTTAAATAACAACACTTTCATAAAATGAAATTTTACCGACGCCCGAGGTGGATTGAATTTTGGAGCAAAGGGTCGTCGTCGGCGCTAGAATCTCGAAATCGAACTTTGACGGAGCGCAGTGCTTGAGCGAAAGTGTTTGGGGCGTTGGAAGTAATTGATATCGAAGCCTTGGGGGTGAACCCCCTTTTATAGTGCTCATACGAGCACCTGTGACGATGGGGGCGCCTAACACGTGACCTTACCTGTGTGAATCCTTATCTGCAGGCTCGATCAGCGCTTATCCACCTCCACTTGGGCGCTTGAGCTGATGGGGGTGCCTGTGATCTCACGGGCGCCTGATCTGCCTTGGTCCAGAGGCTTCGCGGCTGAGTTTGGGAATTTGCCTTCACACTTGGGCGCTCGTATCCATACGGGCGCATGAGCCCATTCGGGCACCTGAGTCCATCCGGGCGCCTAGGCTCAGTGAAGCACCTCACTTGCAGATGACCAGTCCTTCGACTCTGCAACTTAGGTTAGTCCCAACACATAACAAGCATTAGTTACAGTCGTAGCTATCTTGGTTCTGACTTCGGGTCTCCCAAATAGAACCCTAGGATGAACTGACGCCTACTGTTCCCTCGACGGGGAACGCGTCCTTACCTACTCCTCTCAGGAGAGTTTACCTTTTGCCAACCGGCTACTCCGATTGGACTTTTACCCAATCCACCTGACTAGGTCTTCGTGCCCAACTTCCGGTCAGGTCTTCTTGCCCAGTACTTGACCAAGACTTCTTTGCCTAGCCCTTTGCCAGGACTTCTTGCCTAGTGTACCTAGGACTTCTTCTTGCACACTCAGTGAACATGTTAGATCACAATAACATCTTAACTTCTGAATCCTTTGCCATTATCAAAACCCAGGTTTGACTTAGGTGTTGCCTGCACCAACAATCTCCCCCTTTTTGATTTATGGCAACACGATTCAAAAAGTTAAGTTAAGGATACAGGTAATGTAAAATATTTTTAATTTCCTCCCCCTGGAGAAAACTCTCCCCTTGAGTTTTTCAAAAATACGTGGGGTTTTTGAAAACCTTAGAACAATTTTGAAGTTAGAAAATTTTCCAAAACATTTTCGAGTTGAGCACTTAGAAAATTTTCAAAACAATTTTTGAATTTTAACACTTAGAAAATTTTTCAACACAAGTTTTGAATTTTTAACACTTAGAAAATTTTCCACACAAGTTCGAGTTAAGTACTTAGGAAATTTTCCAAAACAATTTTGAGTTAAGTACTTAGAAAATTTTCCAAAATATTTTTGAGTTAAGTACTTAGAAAATTTTCCAAAATAATTTTTGAGTTAATTAGTGCTTAGAAAATTTTCCAAAATAATTTTTGAGTTAAGTTCTTAGAAAATTTTCCAAAACATTTTCGTTACTTTACTTTTTGATAAATGAGATAAAAGTTTTTTTAAAAAATTAATTTTTTAAAAATTTAAAATTTAAAAAAACCTTCTTTTCTCTCCTTTCCAATCTCTCTCCCTTTGCCATATATCAAAAAATATTGTAGCCAAAATGAGTAAGGAAAGTAAAGTACTGTATTGAACCAATTCTAAGCATTAACTGTACCAAATCAATTTAAATTCTTTTCTTTTGGGTCATGTCTAACCCAGTTAGCTACTTACTAACTGTTATAAATAGTAGCTTTTGCTAGGGTTAGTCAAGTTAAGTGATCTGATCAAGTTAGATTTTCTAAGCTTGACACTTAACCTGATTACTATTCAATTGGTATTTATTGCCCCAATTACTGCAGATGCACTGACTTAAAGCATCTTGAATCAAGGTATAGACCTAAGTATCTCAACCCAGTCTAGGTTGTCAATCAAAAGTACCCTAAGGTGCTTGTGAGATGTTGGCTTCTAGATCTATAGGTGCATGTAGTTCTAGGGTTAGGGCCTATGCTAAGTCCATTTGCGAAAAAACCCTAGTTTTGAAGGAGCTAAGTTTTTGAAAAAAAAACTAAGTCGGAAATCATTTTAAATTTTAAGATAAAAATGATTTTTCAAATATATCAAACAACAAATAAGTTAAAAAATAGTTTTTGGAAAAACACATGTAGAGCAGTCCTATTCTACTAAGCATAACCCTCTTAATTATGAAGTATCTGATTCAGCATACTAATTAAAATGGCATAATACTAATAATTCATTAAACAAGTAATTTTCAAGTAGACCTGATAGAGGCATAAGAGCCACCTGGTCAACATTAGGACTAGTAAAGTCAAACCATAGTCAAAATATAAGTCAACCCTACTCAGTAGGGATAGTCAAGTAGTCAACAGTACAATGATATAGCTGAAAATGTCAATCTGATCTAAGAAGATGGGCCAGGAGGATCAGATGAGGCAGGTTGCCAAGATCGGAACAACGACATCATTTCATTGTATCGTGCGTCGTTAGTCTCTCGATCGGCTCTGAGGGTATTCATATACTCCATGTAATGGGCCTCATTTGCCTCTATATACTCTGCGTGATGGGCCTCCATTTCCTCCCTGAGGTTGTGCGCCTTCGTCTGCAATAGTGTAATGCGCTGATCGGTGGTCATTGGGGGAGGCTCCTGTAGGTGCTCGTTGATCTCGGTTGCGAGATCGGCTACGTCTACCTCCACCTCCTCGTCGGAGTCATCCTGCCGTCTAGCTCTCTCTCGTCTCCATGATATGGCCCCCGTGGCCGAAACGTCTATGCCAGCTAAAGAGAAGTTTCTAAACCCTATCTCATCGAACTCAATCATCGAGATAATCTCCCCGGCAGTGATATCGCGACCATGGTGGTGAAGAAGGGCGGTGATGACATGGCAATAGGGCGTACGTACTTGATCGTGAGTAGATACGCTCGATGTGTAAATGATGGTGTGGAATATGTGGAGGCCTATGTCGATATCTAACTGATGAATCATGGCGTAGAGTAAAAAAGCGTGAAACGGTCGCATGGTCGCGACATCTCGGGTGGTCAGTGGGAGTACACAAAGAACTATCACTCGGTAAAGGGCATAATCCTGGACTCGGAGGTTAACGGACTGAAATCGTCGTGCTAACGGGTTTCGCACATCTCCAAAGAAATAGGAGTAAAGAGTGTCTAGCATAATGTGCGAATAGGGGGTGCAAAGGGAGAGTCGACCGGAGGATAACAAGAAAAGGTAGACTACGATTGTCGTAGTCTGAGAAACCGATTAAACAAGGTTGGAGAAATAGTTAGGGGAGTCCCTTGTACTGTGGTAGAGTAGAGTAGGTCATCAATCTTGACTAGGTTATTGTACAATTCTACACACAGGGTCGAGTTCACAGGATGTGTACAGAAGACTAGATGATCTAGTTGATAGAAGTTGATTGCATCCATGGCTAAGGGGCAAGATTGAGTAAAGAATTACCTATTTAGGAAGCTAATCTTAATAGGCTTATAGGTTGTTTGGGCAAACTTGTTAAACAACTCCAAGTTGGGGAACCTCGGGTCAAGGCTAGGTTCAGCTACGAGGTTAGGTTGAGAGATACGACGTTTTCTAAATATGTAATAGCAAAATTGTGCATTTAATAAGCTAAAAAAATGAAATTACTTGAAAATGCATAATAAAATTGATACCGGGGCGGCATTTTTGAAGTAGAGTGTTTGAAGACGAGGAAGGAGCGTCCGAGCGCCTTGGGAAGAAGAGAAGTGAGGGAAGGATTTGGTTTTGGTGTGGGGAAAGAGGAGGGAGCCATGCTCCTTATATAGTGTCATACGTGTGCCCGTGAAGGGTCAGGCGCCCGTGTTCATTGGGGCACCCGTAAGGTCACGGGCGCTCGGTTCAGTGGTCAGCTGCTTTTGGCAGTTCTGGCCACCTTGGACGAAGATAAAGCTTGGGCGCCCGACAGGTCACGGGCGCCCGGGTCAGGTGGGTAGGGGTTGACAGCTTTTGCTATCTTGGTCGAAGAGAAAGTCGCGGGCGCCCGACAGGTCACGGGCGCCTGAGTTGACCAGGGTTTGACTATTGACCAATTTGATGATTTGACCAGGGTTGACTAGTTTGACCTGGTTTGACTCTTTTGACCAACCAACAATTAAATCAATTAAGCTCTAAATTGCATAATTCAATGTTTTTACAAAAGTACGAAAACCAGATGAATTTGAGTTAAGTTAGGTCCTAACCATCTCACCCAGTCTATAGTTATCAATCATGTTAACCTTATGAGGTTTTGTGAGATAGGTTTTAATAGAAATGAAGATTTTTAATTTGAAATCATGGTTATTTTTGAAAGGTTGAATTAATTTTAAAAACAATTAATTATTTTTTAAGTTTATTTTGAAAGGTGATTGAATCTAAGATTAATTGAAATTTGTGTTAGATTCAAATCTAGCAATAGTAAAGTGAATTTGATTTTCAATAATTGGCTTCCAGGTCTTGGCGAGGCACTTGGCCTTTTTTGGTCGTAACCTTATTGGATCATCAACCCTTTCCTTGACAAAGCCTTTTATTGAAAATTCATCTTCAAGTTACTCCTTGAAAGATTTTGGTCTAACTAGTTTGGGTCTTAGATCGGTAGCTGATGGACCCAATTTAGCTAATTAAAGTTGTCACGAATGTGGATCCATCAGAATTTAGATATTTATAAAGTGTTGGAATCCCTTTTTGCAATCAAAGAAGAAAAGCGTAGTAAGGGGCCACAGGTCGTATTTTTCCAAGGACTAGTTCAAGGTATTCGATTTGTGCTCGAGTTTATGTGTCGTTAATGTTTTTGGGTTTCACATGAAATCTGGGTTTTGTTTGCAAATAAAATGACAATGCAATGAAAATGCAATGAAAAGGAAAATCAACATTAACTAAGTGAACTAGACAAGGTAATAGCAATTTAGGACTTAACTAATGGAGACTTAATGAAGCTATACGATTTGATTGAATTCGAAAGAGCAAACCTTACTTCAAATGCAACTCAATGTGCAGCTTAAGAATGGAAACAGAAATGGAAATTCTTGGAAACAAACTAACTTGAAACAATTCTTAACCACGAATTTTAAGAATAACAAATGCACACATGGATGATAAAATTCGATAACAATCCGAATGCCAACCTACTAATAGCAACAAAGCACAATTAAAAACAACATCTAACTGGATATCAATCGGTGCCTAAATCTCTTTTGATACAATGTGCAAAATGGAAGCAAACTTGATACAAAGCAAATAAGGAACTTGTGTGCCAAAATTGGAAATTGATAGCTGAAATGAATCTGATCAAGAAGGATTTAAAAGCAAGTTAACAGATAAGAACCCTTACAAGAATGAATGAAGAATTTCAGATCAAGAGTTTGATCAATTCAGTAAACTCCATGCAGAAATAAAAAAATGCAGGAATTCAGTACACAGTTTAGGGAATTCAGTAATGTACATCAGGAATTCAGATTCTGACAAGGGAAATGAAGAAATGAAGACAAACAACTAATTCAATACAATAGAGCAGAATTGATTTAATCGAACTGATGTTTAACAGATGCAAATCTCAGCTCATATGACTTAAACAATTCAACATAGGAATCGAAATTGAAGCAACTGATTGGCAGAAATTAAAACTGATAGCAGAAATTAAAACTGATAAGCATTAACTGAAACCGAATGCAAATCTTGATCTTAATTGCTATGGAAATAAACTACTACAATGTAAATTCAGAAAGAAATCAAGAACTTGAATCGACTAAAGCTTAAGAACTGAGACAAATTCTAATCTGCAGAAACAGAATTGGCACGCTAAGAGCTCAGCTGATACGCTAGTAACAAACAAGAAATACACTAGAATTGAATACAACTTACCACTGAACCACTTCACTAGCTAGTTTACTTGCAGAATTAAAACCAAACTAAAGTAGAAGCAATTCAGAAATGGAAATTACAGCAGCTAAATTGGAACAGAAACAGAATTCAGAGCAGTAATTGAAATTACAGCTACAAACAAGAAGAAATGCAATTAAACTAAGCCTCGACCAATCCTAATCTCAAGACCACCTTGTTTGTCATGCAAGGACAAGCCAAGAACCCCTTAAACTCGCAAATCTCTGGGAATTGAACTCCAATGTCAGATCTGCTCAAAACTGAACACAGCTGGAAAATTCCGATTCAACCTCTTAGATCTCGATATGGAAAGATGCGGTGATGATTTGGAAGTCATCTGAACTCATCCTAGAACCCCTACAGATGGTTCAGATGGGAAGAAATTGACGTGATTGAGATCCAAGAGCTCAAATTGCAGCTCTGCCGAAACCCTCGCACAGCTCTGCATCCGGCACAATTCCGAGCTAAATCGCCACTGAATCACTCTTCCAAAGATCCAGATCTTGCTTCAGGATTGTGATCGAGTTGGTCACGCCTCTGATGGAGAAAATTTGAAGGAAAACGATGCAAAAATGAGGAAACGAGAAGGAGATTGCTGAAACTCGGTGAGGTCGCGACAGAGCAAAAATCAGATCTGATTTCGGTTAAGTAGTTAAACAGTGGACGGCTGAGATTGATTCCGCTTCATCCAACGGTGGATCCTTGTCCGATTTGATTCAAAATTTCCAGATCTCGATCAGAGGTCAGGATCATCCTCGTGGTAGCTCGAATCTGCCAGATCTATAGCGGATGGCTCAGATCAAACTGATCTTTAAATTGATGGTCTAGATCCCTCTGATCGTGATCCAAAGGCTAGATGATCTCCGATTGAGCTGAAACTCTCAGATCTTGATCTGATCGCTTGATTACCCCTAATCCCAGCTCGGATTGATCAAAAGTTCTCAGATGGTCTAGATCTAACCGTTCTTGCATCGGACGGTCCAAATGAATCGGCGCTTGATTACTTTGATCTGGCCCACTTTTGACTCAACCTTGATCCAACATCCTAGGTCCACGATTCCTTCAAGCCTACAGGAGTAGATAAAAAATTTAGTGACAAAACAACTCGAAAATATCAAAATTTGCAATTAAGTCTAAAAAGAGTAGAAATCCTAAAACCTAGGATAAATCCACAATTACACAAGTAAAATATGGGTCAAATACGGATTTAAGCATATGAAATGATCAACAAAATGACACTTATCAGTAGCTTCGGCTAGTTCCACCAAAATGGCTTCCCTAACGTACTATCATCTCACCTCCACCCAATACTATATTGTTCAAATTTCAATTAAATCGTTTCAGTCCTTAGTCTAACCAGTCCTAGGTCTAAACATAATAATTTGCATAATTAAATAAACAATCAAGCATGCAATTAAAATTAAGGAATTAAGAAAAAAAAATTATCTACTTATGAAAATTGTTTTTAAATTGGCTCCCCCTGGACTAAAGCCACGGTAATGATTAGGCAAGATGTGAATCTTGTCCTTGGGGATCCAATACTAGTTTGGTCCAGCTTGGTTGTTCAAGCAATGTTTGGGTACCCATGCTTGAACTTTTGCTCTAGATTGGTTCAATACAGCATAATATGGCCGTTGTCTCGACTTGGTTCGATACCCTAACCCAGATCGATTTAGAACGGACTTCTGTTTTCTAAGGATCATGTCAAGACCCTTCGAACCCAAAGTAAATCATTCTAAAGCCACTCTAAGGTCCTTGACTTTAGTTTTCAAGGAGGAGTTCTCTTTCTCAAGCTTTTCAACATGAGTAGAGGTTCCTTCTTGAACCTTCTTAGTCAAGGATATAGAGTCAGCTACCTTTTTCAGGAGTTTCACTTCCTGTCGGAGGGACTCAACTCGGATTTTGGCTTTCGCCACGTTACGAGATAAGTGAGCTATTAACATTGATAATTCAATTTCGGAATAACCTCTTACCGTTATTTGGCTGTTTTCCAAGATCGTGAGCCTTCCATCGTCCGGCTCCGATTCCGATCCGGTGTCGATGTCTTCCGAAGCAGTCAATGCGAGAAGATTTGACTGTGGGGCCTCTTCTTCTTCTTCGGAGGATGATTCATCACACGTGGCTTGAAGAGCCTTCTTCCTTCTAGTCTTCTTGGCTTCCTTTAGATTGGGGCACTCCGATTTGTAGTGTCCCTTCTTGTTGCACTCGTAGCAAGTGACATTCGGTTTGGTTTTTAAAGGTTTAGCTAGATCTGCCTTTCTTCGGCTGGCTTTACTTCTGTTGGTCTGATGCTTCAGCTCCTTGTAGTAGTCCTGAGCTAACCAAATTAACTTGGGTCGATCCCCTTCACTATCTTCTGAGTCTAAGTCTGAGTCAGACTCGGGTGCCGGTTGAGACTTTTTCTTAGCTACCTTTCGTTGGGGTTTACCTGCAAGAAAAACAATACCTTTCTCGGCCAAAGTGCAGTTAGTCTGTTCATGTAATTCTAATTCTGAAAATAATTCATCTAATTTAATTTTTGAAAGATCCCTAGAAACCTTTTAAGCATCTACCATAGATGCCCACAGAGTATTTCTTGGGAAAGCATTTAAGGTATACCTGATAAGGTCACGATTTTCTACCTTGTGACCGATTGTGTGCAGGTCGTTCATGAGCTCCGGGATTCTGGCGTGGAGCTGTGCTGCCTATTTGCCCTCATTCATCTTTATATTGTAGAGTATGTTCAGCAACAGATCACTTTTGCTAATTCTAGTGTCGGAGGTACCTTTGTGAAGCTCAATTAGCTTGCTCCAAAGTTCTTTAGCACTGTTGAAGGGACCCACCCGGTTTAGCTCTTCCTTGGTTAATTCACTCTGCAACATCTGAGTTGCCTTTGCATCAGCCTCGATCTTTTTCTTCAGTGAGGCGTCCCATTCTGAGTAGTGTTGTGCCACTCCTTCAGCTTTCTTGGGGATTTCAAGGACAGATTGGATAATTATCCACATATTCACCTGAGTTTTTAGATGGACTTCCATCCGACTTTTCTAGTAGGAGAAATCTTCTCCACTGAAGAGCGGTGGTCTGGCTGTGCTGAAACCCTCTTGCATGGCCATAATAATTTCTGAAATAAAACAAAAACAAAGAAATTTGTCCCAAGACTTGGTCTTGAATTAGTAGTGCAGAAGAAAATTAATCGGGAAAAAACGATCGAGTGGTGTTGCACCAACCTCGATTAACGAGGAAAATTCGGAAAAGAAATTAAAATACTTTCGTAAAATTCGAAAAAAAAACTCTCAAATTGGTGGTTGCACCAAATTTGAGCCACCCACTCTGATACCACTTGTTGGATCAAAGAAAACGATAGAGGGGGGGGGGGTGAATATCGTTATAAAATTTTTGGACAGTTAAAGAATATATGCAGCGGAAAAAGATAGAACACACGAGAACACAAATCGTTTTTTACTTGGTTCAGAGTGGCGGTCGGATCCTACTCCAAGGCCCATGGTCCTTGACCGTTTACTTTGGGCAATTCTATATTCGGAAAGGTTTTTTCAGATTGATAGTACAGATATAGAATTTGGAAATTTAAATAACAACACTTTCGTAAAATGAAATTTTACCGACACCCGAGGTGGATCGAATTTCGGAGTAGAGGGTCATCGTCGGCGCTGGAATCTCGAAATCGAACTTTGTCGGAGTGCAGCGCTTGAGCGAAAGTGTTTGGGGCGTTGGAAGTAATTGATATCGAAGCCCTGGGGGTGAACCCCCTTTTATAGTGCTCATACGGGCGCCTGTGACGATGGGGGCGCCTAACACGTGGCCTTACCTGCGCGAATCCTTATCTGCAGGCTCGGTCAGCGCTTATTCACCTCCTCTTGGGCGCTTGAGCTGATGGGGGTGCTCGTGACCTCACAGGCGCCTGATCTGCCTTGGTCCAGAGGCTTCGTAGCTGAGTTTGGGAATTTGCCTTCACACTTGGGCGCACGTATCCATACGGGCACCTAGGCTCAGTGAAGCACCTCACTTGCAGACGACCAATCCTTCGACCCTGCAACTCAGGTTTGTCCCAACACATAACAAGCATTAGTTACAGCCGTAGCTGTCTTGGTTCTGACTTCGGGTCTCCCAAATGGAACCCTAGGTCGAACCGACGCCTACTGTTCCCTCTACGGGGAACATGTTGGTGCAGAAAGCACCAAAGTCAAACCTGTGTTTTGATAATGGCAACAGGGTTCAAAAGTTAAGTCTTACTTGTTATCTAACATGTCACTCTAGTGTGCAGGGTAAAAAGTCCTAGCGAAGGAATGCTAGGCACTAGCGAAGGAATGCCAGGGTAAAAAGCCCTAGCGAAGGACTGCTAGGCACTGGCGAAGGAATGCCAGGGTGAAAAGCCCTAGCGAAGGACTGCTAGGCGACAGGCGAAGGATAGCTTGGGACTGAAGCCCTAGCGAAGGACTGCTAGGCACCGGGCGAAGGATAGCTCGGTATCCAAGACCTGGCAAAGGACCGCCAGGCAAAAGTCCAACCAGACGAACGGTTGGCATCAGGTAAATTCTCCCGAGAGGAGTAGGTGAGGACGCGTTCCCCGTCGAGGGAACAGTAGGCGTCGGTTCGACCTAGGGCTCCATTTTGGAGACCCAAAGTCAGAACCAAGACAACTAAGACTGTATAAACTAACACATTATTATTTTATGTTGTTTTGGACTAACCCAGGATGCAGGACCAAAGGAACGAGTGTCTGCAGCTCAGAGAGACTCAAAGGAGTGAGGCAGTGGCTGAGTAGGGCGCCCGGAGTGTCCCGGGCACCCCCAAGGTGCATACAAAACAATGTAAGTAAGGAAGGCTTTGAACAGCTGCTGGGCGGGGCGCCCCCGTGCTCCCGGGCGCCCCCGCTGCTCCCGGGCGCCCCTAGCGCCAAGTACCGAAGCAGCTCCCCTCGAAGCCAGCGGATAAGAGAGCTGACCCGGTCAACCCGGGCGCCCCCAGCGATTAGGGCGCCCCCGTCAAAGCTTGATCCCGATTTTTGAGGGATCAGAGCTGACCGAGACCGAGGCGGATCAGGTGACACATGGGGGGGCGCCCTCGACGTTCCGGTCGCCCCCAGGGCCTATAAAAAGGCTCTCGAACCAAGGCTTCAAGACATAAAAGTTTTCAAACGCTTCTACGCTCTTCTGCTCCCGCGCTCTGCTCCGGAAACCTCCCGACACGAGACTCAAGCGCCGACGACGTCCAACTGCTCCGAAAATACCATCTACTCGGGACGTTGATAAAGAAGAGTTGATTTTTAATTTACTGCACTTATTCTGTAATCAATCTTTGTAAACTACTTTTGCGCCTCATATAGAATTGCCCAAAGTAAACGATCAACGATCGTGGGCCTTGGAGTAGGAGTCGACCTAGGCTCCGAACCAAGTAAAACCACTTGTGTTCGTGTGTTGATTTTAATTTCCGCTGTGCAATTTCTCTCATATTAAATCCGAACGTTTTCCGATATTCGCCCCCCTCTATCGGTTATCTCGATCCAACAAGTGGTATCAGAGCGGGGAAGTTCAAACTTGGTGCAACCACCAGTTTGAAAATTTTCGGATTTTTTTTCTTTTCTGTATTTTTTTTCTCGTTCGAATTTCTTCTAAATTTTTCGTTCGAATTTCTTTCGTTAATCGAGGTTGGTGCAACACCCCTCGATATTTTATTATCCCGCACTACTAATCCAAGACCAAGTCTTGGGAAATTTTTTCTTGTTAGTTTTTTTTCAGATTAAATGGCCATGCAAGAAGGATTTAGCACCGCCAGACCTCCACTTTTCAGTGGAGAAGACTTTTCCTACTGGAAAAGTCGAATGGAGGTCAACCTGAAAACTCAGGTGGACATGTGGATCATCATCCAGTTCGGACTGGAGATACCCAAAAATGCTGAAGGAGTTCCTCAAAGCTACACAGAGTGGGACACCGCTCTGAAACGAAGAATCGAAGCAGATGCAAAGGCGACTCAGACCCTCCAATGCGGCTTAACAAAAGAGGAGCTGAACCGGGTGGGCCCCTTCAACAGTGCCAAGGAGCTGTGGGCAAAATTGATCGAGCTGCACGAAGGAACATCAGACACTCGGATCAGTAAGAGAGATCTGCTCCTGAACAAATTGTATACCATCAAGATGGCCGACAACGAAGTAGCAGCACAGCTTCACGCACGAATCCAAGAACTCATGAATGGTCTACACACTATTGGTCACAAGGTCGAAAACCGTTACTTAATAAGGTACGCACTAAATGCTTTCCCAAGAAACACTTTGTGGGCATCTATGGTAGATGCATACAAAGTTTCAAGGGATCTCTCAAAAATTAAACTAGATGAATTATTTTCCAAATTAGAACTTTATGAACAGACTAACTGCAATTTGGCCGAGAAAGGTATTGCCTTTGTTGCAGGAAAAACTGGAAGGACTTCAACAAAGAAGAAGCCTCAACCTGAACCCGAGTCTAACTCAGACTCAGATTCAGAAGACGAAGAAGGAGATCGACCTAAGCTGGTCCGACTGGCCCGGAGCTATTATAAAGAATTAAAGAACCAAACCAACAGAAGGAAGGCTAACCGAAGAAAGGACGAACCAGCTGAACCCACAAATGACAAAAGCAAGCCCAACGTGACTTGCTACGAGTGCAAGAAGAAGGGCCACTACAAGACAGAGTGTCCAAACCTGAAGGAGACCAAGAAGACAAGAAGAAAGAAAGCACTCCAAGCAACCTGGGACGAATCTTCCTCAGATGAAGAAGAAGAAGCACCCCAATCAAACCTACTAGCCCTGACCGCCTCAGATAAAGTCGAGACCGAGTCAGAATCAGAAGAGGACGACGGCAGACTAACCTTTTAAGAAGACGGTGAACTCAAGGTAAGTGGTTTCAATAGAAGTCAATTAAATGATCTTATTTCTTATCTTTCTCGAGATTTGGCGAAAGCCAAACTCCGAGTCGAATCCCTCCGACAGGAAGTAAAACTCCTGAAAGAGGGAGCTGACTCTAAATCCTTAACCGAGAATGTTCAAGAAGGAACTCCTACTCAAGTTGAAAAACTTGAAAAAGAGAACTCCTCCCTGAAAACTCAAGTTAAGGATCTTAGAGCTGCCTTAGAACGATTTACTTCTGGTTCCAAGAATCTTGACATGATTCTTGGAAAACAGAAGTCCGTTCTAAATCGATCCGGACTTGACTATAGAACCAAATCCCGACAAAGATCTTATTTTGCTGTACTGAATCAGTCCAGAAGTAAAGTTCAGGCATGGGTACCAAAACTATGCCTGAACCAACAAACTGGATCAAATCAGTATTGGATCCCCAAGGACAAGATTCACATCTTGCCTAATCATTATCGTGGCTATAGTCCAGGGGGAGCCAAATTGAAAACTATATTTATTGTTAAATAAAATTTAATTCTTGTAATCTACCTGATTGATTGTTTATTTAAATTTCTGCAATTTACCATGCTTAGAAATAGTTAGTATAAGGACTGAACAAACTTAACTGAAACTTGATAACATAGTATTGGGTGGAGGTGAGATGATAGTACGTTAGGGAAACCAATTCTAATA
Organism: Boesenbergia rotunda; assembly: GCA_024364735.1. Taxonomy (NCBI): domain Eukaryota; kingdom Viridiplantae; phylum Streptophyta; class Magnoliopsida; order Zingiberales; family Zingiberaceae; genus Boesenbergia; species Boesenbergia rotunda. The sequence goes on along the minus strand of JAGFNQ010008939.1, from coordinate 3,572 downwards.
AGATCAAGTTTACTTGGTCTCTTTAGACTGGTGAAACTAGCCGAAGCTATCGATCCAAAATCCAAACTAGTTAGACCAGAACTTTTTCAAAGATTAATTTTGAAAATGAAATTTCATTAAACGGCTTTGTCAAGGAAAGGGTTGATGATCCAATAAGGCTATGGCCAAAGAAGGCCTAGTGCCTCGCCAAGACCTGGAAGCCAATTTTTGAATTTCAAATTCAAATTACTTTTTGTTAAATTCAAATCTAACATAATTTTCAGTTAAGTATAGATTCAAACATTTTCTCTCAAAATAAACTTAACTGTTTTCAAAAATTAATTTAAGGTTTTCAAAATAAATAATAATTTTTCAAAATAATTTTACTTATCAAAACCTGTCTCACAAAACCTATAAGGCTAACGTGATTGAAAACCCTAGATTGGGTGAGACAGTAAGATTAAGACTCAATTGGAAAATCTTTAAATACCTATATTTTGAGTTAATCCTATAGTTAAGGTCATGGTCAAACCATGGTCAACACGGTCAAACCATGGTCAAAATAGTCAAACCACAAGTCAAAGCAAATCAAACCATGGTCAAACCGATTAAAACCATGGTCAAACGATGATAAGACATGAACTTGTCTTTTCCTATACAGTCCCGGGCGCCCGGAACGACGCGGGCGCCCCCACCATGCCCTTTCCCTCTCTCGAGGCAAAAAGCTGAGTCTGACCTTTGACCAGGGCGCCCGGAGCACTCCGGGCGCCCCCACCCAGGTGCAGTCTCTGCCAAAGGCAGAGACCACTGACCCGGGCGCCCGGGAGCTCCCGGGCGCCCCCACTAAAATGCCTATATAAGGGCATCCGATCCTCCTCCTCTTCCCACACCAAAAATCAACTTCCTTCCACCCTTTCTTCCTTACAAGAAGATCAAGAGACCTTGCAAGCTCTCGTCCTCAACCATGCCTCCCCGAGCTGCCCGGTAAATTTTTTTTTGCATTTAACTTAATTTTTAATTTTAATGCAATACCTTCATACTTCTTTTAAATTCCTTCTCTTAGAAGACGTCGACCAAACCCGGCCAACCCCGGTGCCGAACCAAGTCCTGACCCTAGGTTCCCTACCCTAGAATTATGTAATAAGTTTGCTCAAACCATTTACAAGCCTATTAAGACAAGCTATCTTAATAGACCTTTCTTTACTCAATCATACCCCGTAGCCATGAATATTATAAACTTTTATCAATTAGATAATCTTGTCTTCTGCACTCATACCATTAATGAATCCTTATGTGCAGAATTCTACAATAACATAGTTCGACAAGATAATCTCATGTTTCACACTACTGTCCAAGGGATACCTCTGTCTATCACCCCTACTTTGTTGAACCGAGTCCTTGGACTACGACCCTCTCAGTCCACATTTTGCTGCTATCCACCTAGGAATCCTCCATTTGATCCTCCCTACTCTCACATTACCTTAGACACCATCCACTCCTATTTCTATAGGGAAGCACTCCCCGCAAATAGACGTTTCCAAGCCGTTGAACTTCAGGCACAGGACTATGCCCTGTACAGAGTCCTGGTCCGCTGTATCTTACCACTCTCCACTAGAGATCTCGGGACCATGCGACCCTTTCATGCCTTTCTTCTGTATGCCCTAGTCCATCACCTTGACATTGACATTGGACTACACCTGTTTCATACTATTATGCATGCGTCCAGTGTTACGACCCAGGGACGAGTACGCACACCATTCTGTCACATCATCACTTCCCTCCTTCATCACCACGGTCGTGACATTACCGTCGGTGAAATAACCGCCATGACCGACTTTGATGAAATAGGATTTAGGAACTTCTTGTTAGCGGGTCTAGAGGTATCGGCCACCGGGGTTCTGAGTTGGAGACGACAGTAGGCCGGGGCCCCGATCGACTCAGACGAGGAGGTTGAGGTCGACGTCGGGGATCTGGCAGCAGCAGCCCGAGCGCACATAGACGAGCCCACTCCACCGACACTCTACGATCGATTGGCACAGCTAGAGACACATGTTCAGAGCCTCCGAGAGGAAGTGGAGGCCAATCATGCCGAGAACATGGAGGCAAATCTGGGCTACTACACCGAGTATATGAGCGCCCTTAGAGCTGAGAGGGAGGCCAGAGATGCACAGTATAGAGCTGAGAGGGAGGCCAGAGATGCCCAGTATCACGAGATGATGACACTATTTCGATCATGGCAGCCTGGCTCATCTGACCACCCTGGCCCGTCGTCCTAGTTAGACTATTTTCAGCATTGTACTAAAAACTTGACTCATGTTTGACTCTACCAAACTTCTGGTTGATCAGTTAATTTTGTTTGACTATCTATTTGACTTGAATATCTGATTTAGGATTATGCTCTGTAGAATAGATTAACTCTACTTTTGATTTTTTTTTTGCTTTATTTAATTTAAAAATCAGTTTCTAAAAGAATTTTGAAAAACTGTTGTTTTTAAAATCAGTCTTTTTTAAAAAATCTTTTCCGACTTAGTTTTATTTCAAAACTAACCCCCTTTCAAAACTAGGCATTTTTCGCAAATGGACTTAGCCTAGGCCCTAACCCTAGAACTGCATGCACCTATAGATTTAGAAGCCAACATCTCACAAGCACCTTAGGGTACTTTTGATTGATAACCTAGAAAGGGTTGAGATGCTTTGGTCTTTGCCTTAATTCAAGATGCTTTAAGTCAGTGCATCTGCAGTAATTGGGGCACTAAATACAAATTTCACAGCAATCAAGTTAAGTGTCAAGTTTAGAAAATCTAACTTGAACAGAAACACTTAACTTGACTAACCCTAGCGAAAACTACTGCTTATAACAGTTAGTAAGTAGCTAAATGGGTTAGACAGGTCCCTACAAGAGAAAATCAACTGATTTGGTTTAAGTCTTATCATGAATTGGTTCAGTACAGCAAAAACATGCAAATATTTTCCTTTATAAAATTTATTTCCGTTCTGTAATTTAATTCCTGCTATATTTATCTATTTTTTGATATATGGCAAAGGGGGAGAGATAGAAAAGGAGAGAGTTTAAAATTTTCAAATTTCTTCAAAATCTCTATCCTTTATTCAAAAAGTATCAAGTTTCTAAGTATTTAAGCTTTTCAAAAATTTCTAAGTACTTAAGCTTTTCAAAAATTTTCTAAGTACTTAAGCTTTTCAAAAATTTTCTAAGTACTTAAGCTTTTCAAAAATTTCTAAGTACTTAAGCTTTTCAAAAATTTCTAAGTACTTAAGCTTCTCAAAAATTTACTAAAGTTTTTGTTTAAAATCTTACTAAGTACTTAAGTTAAAGCTTTCAAAGATTGAGTACTTTAAAACTTATGGCTTCAAATTTTTTAAGTACTCTAAACTCATGCTTCCAAAAAACTCTTCTATGTACTTTTAAAAATTAAGTTGTCAAAAGTACCTAAACCTAAGTTTTCAAAAGTAACAAAATCCTTCTGTTGAAAATGACTCTAAGTAAATTTTTTTTTAAACTTAGAACCCCACGAATGTTTGAAAAATCTAGGGGAGAGTCCTTCTAGGGGAGGGAACAAAATTTAATATTTTTA
>JAGFNQ010008938.1:0-33163 GCA_024364735.1 Boesenbergia rotunda | reverse complement strand
ACAACCTGAAGGTTTCACATCGGTTAATAAAACCAAAGTATGCAAGCTTCGACGATCCATATATGGACTAAAGCAAGCATCCAGGAGCTAGAACATCCGTTTTGATGAGATAATCAAAGAGTTTGATTTCTCACAAAATCCTGACGAACCTTGTGTGTACAAGAAGGTTAGTGGGAGTGCAGTCGTATTCCTAGTGTTATATATCGATGACATATTACTTATAGGAAACGATATATCAGTCTTACAGTCAGTTAAAATTGGGTTGCCCAAAACTTTCTCCATGAAAGACTTGGGAGAAGCAACCTATATCCTTGGGATTAGAATATATAGAGATAGATCAAAACGATTGCTTGGTCTTTCGCAGTCTACATATATAGACCGAGTGCTAGAAAGGTTTAGCATGTCGGAATCCAAGAAAGGTTACCTTCCCATCAGGCATGGGATCAACCTTTCGAAGTCTATGTGTCCGAGCACAGAAAACGAGAGGATTTGCATGAATAAGATTCCTTATGCATCCGCGATAGGATCTATCATGTATGCTATGTTATGTACTAGGCCCGATGTATCGTATGCTCTGAGCGTCACAAGAAGATACCAGTCTGATCCAGGAATGGATCATTGGGCGGCTGTCAAGACAATCCTCAAGTACTTAATAAGCACTAAGTATGTGTTCCTAATATATGGAGAAGGTGATATGGTAATACGTGGGTATACAGATGCCAGTTTCCAGACAGATAAGGATGACTCCAAATCTCAGTCCGGATACGTATTTATTTTGAATGGAGGCGCAATAAGTTGGAAGAGTTCCAAGTAAGACACCGTAACGGATTCTACCACGGAAGCGGAATATATTGCAGCTTCGGAAGCAGCAAAGGAAGCAGTCTAGATCAAGAAGTTTGTCTCAGAACTTGGTGTGGTTCCAACCATTGATGAAGCAATACCGGTTTACTACGACAACAATGGAGCTATTGCACAAGCGAAGGAACCAAGGTCTCATCAACGATCCAAACATATGCTTTTCCGCTATCATCTGCTCAGAGAGATTATAAGTAGGAATGATATACAAATTGAGAAAATTCCCATTGAAATGAATTTAGCGGATCCTTTAACTAAGGCCTTGCCTCAAAGTAAGTTTGAGGGTCATGTTAGAGCCTGTGGTATTGGGTACTGTAGCGATTGACATTAGGCCAAGTGGGAGTTTGTTAGTGATATGAGAGAAGTATCCTAAGGCAATCGCCTTATGATTGTTATCATTTATTTTAATAAATGAATATTCACTATTTGAGTATACATGTTTGTGTATTTGATTGAGATCTTAAACTCATTTACTGAATGTCCGCAATACAATTCACAGCATGAGAGAATTTGTGATGAATTCACAACTAGTGATTATCTCTACATGTGCAATTGTGAAGTATTGAAATTGTCCCTAGTCGATGAATTGATAAATACGGACACTATCAATTCTGTTGAGACTAGCATGGGTTATTCTCTAATCAGCTGATTCTCACTGGCTGGTGACATTGAGATGTCCGGAGATAAACATGAATGCTAGTTAAGGGAACTAGTTCATTGGAGTAACTGGCTGTAAAACTTCATATGATAGTCTACATATAGATATATCAGTGAAGTTCTTACTGCAGCTTAAGTGCGATGTTCCTTTGACTTGCGGTGTTCAAGTCATCTTGGTCATGGAGACGTATACTTTGACATCTTAAGCAAGCATCTCCAAGGAGGTGTGGACCCGGGATAATTGGGTATAAGCCGAAGTGCCCGAAGATGTTTGAACAACCTACAAAGGATTCACCACTCCTTGCGAGGAGATGTATACCCAAGGCCTATCGTCGAATTGTTACTCGAAGTATCTGGCCAGAGCATGACATGTTCAGAGTATGAATCTCTTAAATACATGAGAGTAATTAGAATCCGTAGGACGAGAAAACGTTACTTGGGCTAGGTGTGACGTAGTCAGCCTAGTGGAGACTGACACACATAGACCATGTCCTGAACCAAGTGGGTATAAGATGGTGAAGGGAATGGGGCACAATTCATTATAGCTGCTGAAGGATTTCAGAATTGTTTCTGAGGTCAGCCGTTGATCTTTCGATTAATTGGGGATCATGATGTACTACTAGGTGCCACTCATGATCGTTCTATAATTGATTAATTATAGACGGCCAGTATAAATCGAAAGCCTATTTAGTCACACGTACTACGAGTAATCCGAGGGATTTAAAACGAGTTGAAAATTGAATTTTTCCAATCAAGAGAGATTAGGTTTGGTTGAGCCAAACGATAAGTCGAATCTGAATTTTTCAGATACGCATCGGAAGCGTAAAATGGCTAAGTCATTTGAAGACTTAATAGATGAATTAAATAAGTTTAATTCATTAGGGCGTGGCTTGGATGGGCCGGCCAAAGAAGGCCTCCATCCTCTTTGCTTGGCCGGCCACAACAATGGGAGAGAACCAAGTTTTTGGATCAATTTATAAAATAAACCAAGTGTGGTTTGTTTTATAATAAACTAAGGTTTGGTTTATTTCTTCATGGAAATTAAAATGAACCATGGATTGGTTTATTTTATAAAATCAATCATGGATTGATTTACCATGATAAGGAAATTTATTCCATAGGAGAGAAGAGACTTGATTGATTTTATCATGAATTAAAATATGATTTTAACCATGACATAAAATCAAACTTGGCATGATGGAATAATTTATTCCATATTCGAGAGGCTTGATGGTTGAGAGGCTACTATATAAAGGACCCAAGGCAAGGCTTGAAAAATGATCGAAGAGATGAAGGCATAGACTCTCTCCCTCTCTTTCTGTCCTTCTCTTCTCCCCTTCTTGTCATGCGCAAACCAGCCCCAAGAAGGAGCACCAGCCGGCCGCCCCTGCCCTTTCCCTGCCGACCACCACCTGCTGCCGGAATTAGAGTTTGTCGCAAGGATCTTTTTGCCGCAAGCCTCTTCTTTTGCTTCGCCGGAATTTTGATTCCAGCCATCCTTTTGTGGTTAGTCTTCCGACTTCTCTCTTGGTTTTTCTTGTCACGTTCTCGAAGAATCTAGTAGTTCTCGAGAACACGAAACTCGTGGCTTTGCGAAGTCATCCCGAAGATACTCGGCGTGGACGCGAATAGAGGCGGAGCTTCCAAGGGACGCTTACGGTTGGATCTCGTCCCTTCCTTCGAGTTACGTGAGGTAATACGTAAATTAGTTTACGTTTCTGTAAAATTTTAAATATATGATCATGTATACACAAGATAAAATTGCATGCTTAGATGTGTGGATAAATAATTTGAGAAATTATTTATGCTAAACCTTCCGCTGCACGTAATTAATTTTAAAATTACGAACCCGCATCCATGTCAACATGCACCCGGTCCCAACAGGCGCCTCATCGATCTCTCTCCCCTGAGCGAGACCTCCGGAAGGGTAAGACTCCTGTACGAGGCCCTCCTTCAGGCCACATAGGGGTTATCTCCGGAGGTCCTACAGGAGGGGACTCTAACCGAGCAAGGAAGACCCACACTCGACGGTTGGAAAACTATCCCATTGGAACAAGCAGTAGCCAGCATAGAGGCCCCATCATCTCATTTGACCCAGATGACATAGACGATGTGGAGACCCCTCATGAGGATGCCTTGATAATTCTTAAACGCATAGCTAATTATGAAGTTAAACGTGTCTTCGTGGATACAAGTAGTTTTGTGAACATCCTGTATAAGGCGGCCCTGGACCAGATGCAGATCGATGAGGATGAGCTGCGACTGGTCTCTACCCCACTCTTCGGCTTCACTAGATACCGAGTGCAGCCAATAGGGCAGATCTCCCTATCCCTGTCATTGGGAGATGACACACTGGAGAGGACGAGGAGGACTCCTTTCCTGGTCGTGGACGTGCCCTCATCCTACAACGCCATCCTCGGATGCCCAACACTCAGTGTATTCCAGGCGGTGGTCTCAGTCTACCACCAAATGATCAAGTTCCTGATGGGCGAGCCAGTAGCCGAAGTCAAGGGGAATCAACTGGCTTCCTGGCAATATTACAGCGGGGAGGTCAGGTCTGAAGGTCGCAAGAACTTGAAGGTTGATGAAGCTCTACAAATTGACCTCGCAAACCCTCGAGACGAGGAAGGGCCCAGAGAAGAATGGAGGGAGGTCGAGAGTGAAGAGGTTCAAATACACCCTCAGGGGGGGGGGTTACAAGGATTGCTGCTGACCTCACGCCGGAGTTGAGGAGTCGTCTGATCGACTGCTTGCAGAATCATCGGAACGTGTTTGCGTGGGCAACCGAGGAGATCAAAGGAGTCCCCCCAGCCCTGGCCACACATCACTTGCATGTGACCCCCGGGGCTTGGCCGATGAAGCAGAGAAGAAGACATTTTGCGCCCGAGCAGTACAAGGCTATCAGAGAGGAGGTCGCCAAGTTACTAAATGCTGGCCACATAAGAGAAGTTCAATTCTCAACTTGGTTGGCTAATATAGTGCTTGTCCCTAATCCCGGGGGTAAATGGATGGTTTGTATTAACTTTCGAGATTTAAATATAGCCTGCCCTGAAGATTGCTACCTTCAGCCTTGGATAGATAGATTTGTAGATTCCACCTCTGGTTGCGAGTTTATTTCATGTTGGACACCTACCAGGGTATCACCAAGTTCCTCTTGCCCCGAAAGATCAAGAAAAGGTCAACTTTGTGACTGCAGATGACACATATTGCTATAACATCATGCCTTTCGGATTGCGCAACGCTGGGATAACTTACTATTGGATGATGGACAAGGTCTTCAGGTATCAGATCGGGAGGAACATTGTAGTTTATGTAGATGACATCCTGGTCACGACAGACAAGGGAAAAGATATGATAGCCGATCTCGAAGAGACCTTCGCCACCCTGAGGGTCAACAGGCTGAAGTTGAACCCGACCAAGTGTTTATTCGGAGTGAAGAGTGGCCGATTTTTAGGTTACATGGTGACAGAGAGGGGGGATCGAGGCTAATTCAGATAAAGTGAAGGTCATTCTCAATATGCCCTCTCCTCGCAACTTTAACGATGTACAGAGGCTGAACGGCAGGATCACAGCCTTGTCCAGATTTATCTCCATGTCTGTCGATAGGACCCTGCCCTTCTTCAAGATTCTGAGGAAGATAGTCAAGTTCGACTGGGACGACCAGTGTAAGAAAGTGTTTGCAGACCTGAAAGCCTATATGGCTGAGCTCCCCATCCTTTACAAGCCAGTGGAAGGGGAGACATTGTTTGTCTACCTGCCCGCGACTGAGTTGGCGGTTGGCTCTGCACTTATCCGAGAAGAAGGCACTGTGCAGTACCCGGTCTACTTCTTCGGACACCTCTTGAAGGATGCAGAGACACGTTACACCATAATGGAGAAGTTGGCCTACGCTTTGGTCTTAATGGCCAGGAGGCTTAAGCCATATTTCTTAGCACACCCAATCGTGATTCTCACCAACAGCCCACTGGGACGAGTTCTCACCAATCCAGAGGCCTCGGGTCGGCTAATCAAATGGGCAGCTGAGCTGAGCGAGTACGGGATTGAGTACCAGCCCCGTACTGCCATCAAGGCACGGACCCTTTGGATTTCATGCTCGAAGCTGTCCCCGAGCCTGAAGCTGAGGGAGTCTAGAAGATCTATGTCGATGGATCTTCCAACAACAAGCACAGCGGAGTCGGAGTGCTAATGGTTTCCCCCCGGGGAGATATTTGGTTCTCTCGGTGACAAAAACACAAAATGCAGCGGAAACAAGAACCCTCGAGCGATCCATGCGAAAGAAAACTCGTGCGAAGTTCATCTCTCCCTACTTTTAAAGTAGATATACCTTTGGAGCGTGCCCTTTGCTTATCCCGCTCGTCCAAGATGCGTCGGATCTCTTGCACGTTCAAGTGCCCGTGCCTCTATTCGTATCCACACGGACACAATCTCTCAATTTCGGGAGAACTACCTTAGTTGTGCAAGCAACTTGAGGTAGCTCGCAGAACACCAAGAATCCTACAATAGAGTTTCGGCCAAAAGAGGAAGATGAGGGAGGGAAGAAGAAAAGGGAAGAAGATCTCATCCAAAGTCACAAGACCCTCTTTTATACTCATCCCATGAATATGAAGAGGTTTGTGTCTCTTTGGCTTCATTTATTAATACCAATAAAGAGCACATCTTTTCATGTGGCTCTTTATCTTTTCCTATGCAAGAAAAGAATCTTTTCTTTTTTCCTTCATTAAACACTTTAATGAATTTCCCTTGTAATCCCGACCGGGCCTCTCGGGCTTCCTAGCAAGTCTCCCGACCAAGTCTGCCGAGCGTCGAGCCCCCGACCCCAGTCTGCCGAGCTCCCAGATCAGTCTGCCGAGTGCCGAGCTCCTGACCCCAGTCTGTCGAGCTCCCAGCTCACTCTGCCGAGTGTCGAGCTCCTAGCTCAGTCTGTAGAGTGCCGAGCTCCCGGCTCAGTCCGCCAAGCTCCTAGCCTAGTCTGTCGAGTGCCGAGCTCCCGACTCAGTCTCCCGAGTTCCCAACTTGAGCTCCCGAACTGACCTCCCGAGTTCCTAACTCAGGCTCAGATCTCCTGATTTCCCAACTCGGGCTCCCGAAGCATCATGTCCTTAGTGTGTGACCCAATAGGTTTTCTCGACATTGGCAATGCACCTAAACGTTCTAGACATATAAGCAATGAGCGACATCTAGCAGTGCATCATTGCTGCCCAAGTAACAAGAAAAGTCGAGATCCGACTAAACCTCCGTGACTATGATAGTGTATGACCTTGTCCTTCTACCCTTGATATCTAGATTGACCAATGAGGCATAAACCGTGTCATCCTCGATCAATCTTTATGTTTCTTGATCCCAGAGTAGACTCACTCAAACAAATGAGCTCAATATCTCATATTGACCCATTTGAGCATGACCATGCGTTTCAATAGTCCTACTCGATCAAGGGGCCCACAAATATCACTCCCGTCATATGGGAGGGATAGATCCCATCTACATCACTCACATCCTCCACATAATTTATTACATACCCAGTGATCACCTTTATAGTCCACCTTGTTACTGATGACGTTTGACAATACCAAAGTATATAACTCCTTATGTAGGGAACCGTAGTGACTTCAGGTTAAAGGACTATTCATACTAATAGTCACATGAGAAAGTTTATGACACTCATATGACAATCTATGAAACTTTCTCATGGCGGGTCAATTCAGTACACATTCTCCAATGTATACTCATGTGTCAACTTGATATCACATATCCATGACTTGTGAGCTCAAGTCATCAATTGGCCTACATGCTAGTCTCCATGCATTAATATTGTCCCTGAATATTAATGCTTGACTAGGAATAATTTAGTGTAGTGTTCTCTACATTATCTCACTATCGATTCAACCAATCGATATAATGTAGATAAGAACCTACTACACAAGAACATTATTATACTTAGTTATTTGGCACAAAATACAGTAAGTATAATAACCAAATATGCATTTATTAATGATAGAATATGATACAAAAAGTCCCTAGTCAATCATCACATAATTGGCTCTAGGGCTCCTACTAACAGGAGATAAGTTGCATTTATCTATCCGACTCCACTTCAGGGCCATTAACAATGAAGTCGAATACGAGGCGATACTGGTAGGTTTACAAGTAGCTAGGCACATGGGAGCTGCTCTAGTCATCTTGCATTCGGACTCCCAACTCATGGCACAATAAGTAAAGGGTGACTTCAAAATAAAGTGTGAATGCTTGCAGAGGTATGTAACCCTGTATGAGCAGCTGAAATCCTCTTTCATAGAGGTTACTCTACAGAAGATCCCCCGAGTGGACAATGTCAGGGTGGATGAACTAACCATGTTGGCCAGCTCCATCATTGCATGGCGGCTGGACGAGCTCAGTACCACCGAAGAGACTGTAGCTCAGATTGAAGAAACTGAAGGCAATATCTTAACTGATTGGAGAGATCCATATGTGGAGTTCCTACGCAGTGGGAATGTGCCGACCGGGGGTCAAGGAATTCGATTATTCCGCTATTGAGCTTCCAGATTTACACTGGTCGGGGATCAACTATACAGGAGAGCCTTTGCCCGGCCACTCCTCAAGTGTGTCGGATCGGAGGAAGCCAACTATGTGATGCGAGAAGTGCACGAAGGCATTTGCGGATGCCACATTGGGGGAAGGTCTCTGTCCAAGAAGATTATCCTGGCAGGGTACTTTTGGCCAACCCTGCAGGTCGATGCCTTCAAGTTCGTGGTCGGATGCGAAGCCTGTCGAAGACATCAACATATAACTCACCGCCCGACTGAGCCGCTGTGAGTCTCCACAGTATCTTGCCCATTTGATCAGTGGAGAATGGACATTATGGGTCCATTTCCAATCAGACCCCAACAAAAGAAGTTCTTGCTGGTTCTAGTGGACTATTTTTCCAAATGGGAGGAAGCTGAGCCTTTGGCATATATCACGAAGGTTGCAGTGATGAAGATCCTGTGGAAAAACATTGTCTGCAGATATGACATCCCTCACAAATTGGTGTCGGACATTGGAAGACAGTTTACAAGGTGCAAACTCAAAGAATGGTGCGAAGGGCTAGACATTCGACAAGCTTTCACTTCGGTTGCATACCCCCAAAGCAATGGTCAAGCCGAGGTCGTTAACCGGGAGATCATCCGAGGGCTCAAGATAAAGCTGGATTACGTCGGAGGTAGCAGGGTCGAAGAGCTCCCCAGCATTCTGTGGTCCTACTGTACCACTCCAAGAGAAGGAACAGGTCATAGTCCTTTTCAGCTGGTGTATGGAGCAGAAGCCGTGATTCCGGTGAAAGTAGGCAAGGAGTCCATCCGGCGACAACATTATAATAAAGAGGACAATGATCAAGAGCGGCTGATAGACCTGGACCTGGTGGCAGAGGTGGGAGACAAAGCAACCTCTCGGATACTAGCCTACAGGCAACGTATGCAACAGGCATACAATCACCGCGTGATTGCTCGTAGCTTTGAAGTCGAGACAAAATCTAGAAGAGGATCAAGCATGTCGGTGATCCTGGAAAGCTGTAGCCGCAGTGGGGCTGACCTTACATCGTCGCCAGAAAGCTCACAGGAGGTATCTACTATCTAGAGGACGACAAGGGCTAGATGCTGAAGTGACCCTGGCATGCCAATCATCTCCGACCATATCGTACTCGGTGAGATTTTGAGATGTCCAAATGTATTTGTATTCTTGTTGGCACTGCTTTGCAGTTTCAATAATCAAAGAAGCAAACGGGATGTCTCTTAAAGGACCCCGAGTACTTGCCTGCTTAAACACTACTACCTCGCGATGCTGCGGATGCCCGAGGTGAGTAGGCCTGGTCGTGGTGCTACGAATGCCTGATCAGGAGCTGCTAAACCCTACTACCTCATGGAGCAGCAGATGCTTGACCAGGAGCTGCTACCATGTGGTGCTGCGGATGCCCGAGGTGAGTAGGCCTAGTCTTGGTGCTGTGGATGCCCAACCAGGAGCTGCTAAAGCCTACTACCTCGTGGACCTGCGGATGCCTGAGGTGAGTAGGCCTGGTCGTGGTGCTGCAGATGCCAGACCAGGAGCTGTTTAAACCCTACTACCTCGCAGTGCTGTGGATGCCCGAGGTGAGTAGGCCTGGTCGTGGTGCTGTGGATGCCCGACCAGGAGCAACTTAAACCCTACTACCTCATGGTGCTATGGATGCCCGAGGTGAGTAGGTCTGGTCGTGGTGCTGCGGATGCCCGACCAGGAGCTACTAAACCCTACTACCTCGTGGTGTTGTGGATGCCTGAGGTGAGTAGGCTTGGTCGTAGTGCTGCGGATGCCCGACCAGGAGCAGCTAAACCCTACTACCTCATGGTCCTGCGGATGCCCGAGGTGAGTAGGCCAGATCGTGGTACTACGGATGCCCGACCAGGAGCTGCTAAACCCTACTACCTCATGGTGCTATGGATGCCCGAGGTGAGTAGGCCTGGTTGTGGTGCTGCGGATGCCCAACTAGAAGCTGCTTAAACCCTTCTACCTCGTGGTGCTGCGGATGCTCGAGGTGAGTAGGCCTGGTCGTGGTGATGCGGATGCCCAACCAGGAGTTGCTAAACCCTACTACCTCATGATGTTGCAGAGGCCCGAGGTGAGTAGGCCTGGTCATGGCGTTGCGGATGCCCGACCAGGAGCTGCTAAAACCTACTACCTTGTGGTGTTGCGGATGCCCGAGGTGAGTAGGCCTGGTCATGGTGCTGCGTATGCCCGACCAGGAGCTGCTAAACCCTACTACCTCATGGTATTACGGATGCTCAAGGTGAGTAGGCCTGGTCGTGGTGATGCGGATGCCCGACCAGGAGCTGCTAAACCTTACTACCTCGTGGTGCTATGGATGCCTAAGGTGAGTAGGCCTGGTCGTGGTGCTGCAGATGTCCGATTAGGAGTTGCTTAAACGCTACTACCTCGTGGTGCTGCGGATGCTCGAGGTGAGTAGGCTTGCTCGTGGTACTACGGATGCCCAACTAGGAGATGTTAAACCCTACTAACTCATGGTGTTGTGAATGCCCGAGGTGAGTAGGTCTAATCGTGGTGATGTGGATGCCCGACCAGGAGCTAATAAACCCTACTACCTCGTGGTGCTGCAGAGGCCCGAGGTGAGTAGGCATGATCGTGGTGTTCCGAATGCCAGACCAAGAGCTGCTAAACCCTACTACCTCATGGTGTTGCGGATGCCCGAGGTGAGTAGGCCTGGTCGTGGTGCTGCGGATGCCGGCCATGAGCTGCTAAACCCTACTACCTCGTGGTGTTGCGGATGCCCGAGGTGAGTAGGCTTGGTCGTGGTATTGCGGATGCCCGACTAGGAGCTGCTTAAACTGTACTACCTCGTGATGCTGCGGATGCCCGAGGCAAGTAGGCCTGGTCGTGCTGCTGTGAATGTCCGACCAGGAGCTGCTAAACGCTACTACCTCGCGGCGCTGCGGATGCCCGAGGTAAGTAGGCCTGGTCGTGGTGTTGCAGATGCCCGACCAGGAGCGGCCAAAATCCTACCACCTCGGTGTGCTACTGAGACCTGAGAGGGGGAAGGAAGGTCGCATCTAGGTGACAAGATATAAAGGAACATCATCAGGCCTTGGAGGCAAACATGATGGTTAATTATTTCCAGAAAGTCAATATCACAAAGGTACAATTATTAGACCGCTCACAAGAGACTACTCCTTTGTCTAGACCCTCCTCATGGTCCCGGTCTCTCCTATGGTTGCGGAGGTAGAAGTCGTCTCCTTGTGGCTATAGCATATTGACTCTTCACTTGAAGTGACAGAGCGCCAACTCGGGGTATAGTTGCATCTCGTCCAATCCTGAATACACCTTCCTAAAGTGACATGGGACCAGAGAGATGAGTACAAGCACTCCAGAGTAAGATATCTATAAACAGACTTAAGACAAAATCATGCAAAATTCCTTTCAATCCAAACAGATGAGTACACTACAAGTTTAGGGAAGAAAGGAAGACAAGTGAGGAAACAAAAAATACATATCACGAGTTTGGGAAAAAGCTCCTACTGTTCCTAATCTTCAAGAGGGAGCTCATCCCAAACTCGGTCGACACTCATGAAACTCAGGTCGGCGTCTGACTTCAGTAGTTGGGCCTTCTGAAGCTGAGTAATGGTGCCATTGAAGCCCTGTTTTAGGCGTTTCAAGACTTGCTAGGCCAAGATGTCGCCAAACTCGTCGGACTCCATAAACCTGGCCTTGAACTCCACCTCGGTTTCTCTTGCCCAGGATGTCTCGTCAGCTTTGCAGTGTTGCAGTTCAACCTCAGCTTCCTCCTTAGCAGTTCTCAACTAGGCCACTTCAGAGGACATTTTGTCTCTGTCTTCCAGGGCCTCCTTGAGGCTCTCTAAGGTGGCCGATACTTATGGCCGGGCCCGGGCGACGTCCTCCTAGAGGTCGGTCATGTAGTCAGCTGCCACCTTGATCATCGATTCTTTTTGAGCTAGCTGGTGCGCTTGTTCTTTTATCCGCTCATTTAGAGCTTCCGCTGAGGTCTCCAGGAGTTGGGCGTCCCTGGCTAGCTTCTTCTCCCTTGCCTGAAGCTGATCCCGCTCTTGTGCCAGGGTGCGCAAGTTATTCGAGAGGACAATAGCCCTCTCTAACATCAAGCGCTCCCTATGGAGAGAGCTATGCAGGGCTGACTCTAAGGCCAGCAGAGATTCCAAGTAATGCTCTACTTTCACCCGGAGAGCTCTGTTGACCTCTACTTGCAGGAGGCCCCCTTGATGGGCACGATAGGCCTCAGCCTTCGCCATAAGTGCTCTGTGTATTAGGGGCTCAACCTCTCGCTAGGAGTATAAATGGCGGCCGACAGAAAGACAGTCTTGAGCAACCTGTCACAGTGTATAAGAGTTAGAAAACATGAATAAGGGTAATCTAAGAAAGTAGGAAACCTTACCTTCAGGAGGAACTCCTGGAGGTTAGTAAGAGGCCCCACCGAGGTGCGCAAGGCATCCCCTCTCAAGACTTTGTGGCTCATCGGAGCGTCACCTTGGCTTAATGAGGAAGAGGGGTCTCTTGGCTGGGGGAGAAGCTGGACAGTAGGCGCTCCAGGAGGTACAGTAGAAGGACCTGGGACATCCTTGTCAGAGCTAGAGACTCTCTCGGAAGAACATCCCTCGGCACGGACCTCCCTGAATTACACTGGGGGGAATGATTGCGAAGTCGCCTCTGATGCTACTTTAAGTTTCTTGCAAATGTGGTAAAGCCTCATTCGGGGCTTTGTGGGCACCACCCGCTTGCCTTTAGAGGTGTCGGAGGGGTCGGTCGGGGAGGTGTTGATGGTTTGACCTCCTATCTTTGGAGTGGTCGTCGACTTGAAATTCTGGGACACGGGGATTGTGTCCTCATCATCGGATATTGGCAGACCCTCCTCAGGGATGGATGGGAACTTGCAGGGGTCAAAGCATCGCAACCTCCTCCATTTTGCCGACTGCTTATTGTGGCATTTCCTCTTCAGCCTCCTTGATGATCTGAGCATAGGGGTGTTGCTGGGACCGGGTGCATGTTGACATGGATGCGGGTTCGTAATTTTAAAATTAATTACGCGCAGCGGAAGGTTTAGCATAAATAATTTCTCAAATTATTTAACCACACATCTAAGCATGCAACCTTATGTTGTGTAGACATGATCATATATTTAAAATTTTACAGAAACGTAAACTAATTTACTTGTTACCTCGTGTAACTCGAAGAAAGGGACAAGATCCAACCGTAAGCGTCCTTCGGAAGCTCAGCCTCTATTCGCGTCCACGCCGAGAATCTTCGGGATGACTTCGCAAAGCCACGAGTTTTGTGTTCTCGAGAACTACTAGATTCTCCGAGAACGCGACAAGAGAACCAAGAGAGAAGTAATCATATCGGAAAAACTCACCACCAAGGTTGGCCGGAATCACAATTTCGGCGAGAAGGAGGAAGATGACTTGCGCCCAATCCCAAGGTGATGATGGCCGGAGAGGAAGATCGTCCCAACGGAAGAACTTCGTCGCCTCGGTGCTTCTCCTTGTGCTCACGGCAAGAAGAAGGGAGTAGAAGGGAGAGGCCGGCCAAGAGAAAGAAGGGAGGAGAGGGAGAGAGCCCAAGCAAGAATACTTGGATTATTTCGAATCAATTCCAAGCCTTGTCTTGGGTCCTTTATATAGTGGTCTCTCAACCGCCAAGTCTTCTTTTCTTATGGAATAAATTTTCATAAGAAATTTATCATATAAATTTTCTATGACTTATTCCATCATGCCAAGTCTTGATTTTATATCATGGTTAAAATCATATTTTAATTCATGATAAAAATCAACCAAGTCTCCTTTTCTTATGGAATAAATTTTCATAAGAAATTTATCATATAAATTTCTTTACATAAATTTCTTTATATAAATTTCTTTATCATAGTAAATCAATCCATGATTGATTTTATAAAATAAAATAAACCAATCCATGGTTCATTTTAATTTCCATGAAAAATAAATTTTATATAAATTTCTTTATATAAATTTCTTTATCATGGTAAATCAATCCATGATTGATTTTATAAAATAAAATAAACCAATCCATGGTTCATTTTAATTTTCATGAAAAATAAATTTTATATAAATTTCTTTATATAAATTTCTTTATCATGGTAAATCAATCCATGATTGATTTTATAAAATAAAATAAACCAATCCATGGTTCATTTTAATTTCCATGAAAAAATAAACTAAACCTTGGTTTATATAAAAATTTATATCATCCATAATTTTATAAAACAAACCACACTTGATTTATTTTATAAATTGAACCAAATAATTTGGTTCCCTCCCTTTGTTGTGGCCGGCCAAGCAAAGAGGGTGGGGACCCTCTTTGGCCGGCCTATCCAGGCCACGCCCCAATGAATTAAACTCATTTAATTCATCTATTAAGTCTTCAAAAGACTTAGCCATTTTACATTTCCGATGCGTCTCTGAAAAATTCAGATTCGACTTATCGTTTAGTTCAACTAA
Organism: Boesenbergia rotunda; assembly: GCA_024364735.1. Lineage (NCBI taxonomy): Eukaryota > Viridiplantae > Streptophyta > Magnoliopsida > Zingiberales > Zingiberaceae > Boesenbergia > Boesenbergia rotunda. The sequence continues at coordinate 18,650 of JAGFNQ010008938.1, read as the reverse complement.
ACCTAATCTCTCTTGATTGGAAAATCCAATTTTCAACTCGTTTTAAATCCCTCGGATTACTCATAGTGCGTGTGACTAAATAGACTTTCGATTTATGTTGGCCGTCTATAATTAACCAATTATAGAACGATCATGAGTGACACCTAGTAGTATATCATGATCCCCAATTAATCGAAAGATCAACGGTTGACCTCAGAAACAATTCTGAAACCCTTCAACAGCTATAATGAATCGTGCCCCATTCCCTTCACCATCTTATACCCTCTTGGTTCAGGACATAGTCTATGTGTGTCAGTCCCCACTAGGCTGACTACGTCACACCTAGCCCAAGTAATGTTTTCTCGTCCTACGGATTCTAATTACTCTAATGTATCTAAGAGATTCATACTCTGAACATGTCATGCTCTGGCCAGAGACTTCGAGTAACAATCCGACGATAGGCCTTGGGTATACATCTCCTCGCAAGGAGTGGTGAATCCTTTGTAGATTGTTCAAACATCTTCGGGCACTTCGGCTTATACCCAATCATCCTGGGTCCACACCTCCTTGGAGATGCTTGCTTAAGATGTCAAAGTATAAGTCTCCATGACCAAGATGACTTGAACACCGCAAGTCAAAGGAACATCGCACTTAAGCTGCAGTAAGAACTTCACTGACATATCTATATGTAGACTACCATATGAAGTTTTACAGCCAGTCACTCCAATGAACTAATTCCCTTAACTAGCATTCATGTTTATCTCCGGGCATCCCAATGTCACCAGCCAGTGAGAATCAGCTGATTAGAGAATAACCCATGCTAGTCTCAACAGAATTGATAGTGTCCGTATTTATCAATTCATCGACTAGGGACAATTTCAATACTTCACAATTGCACATGTAGAGATAATCACTAGTTGTGAATTCGTCACAAATTCTCTCATGCTGTGACTTGTATTGCGGACATTCAGTAAATGAGTTTAAGATCTCAATCAAATACATAAACATGTATACTAAAATAGTGAACATTCATTTATTAAAATAAATAATTACAATCATAAGGCGATTGCCTTAGGACACTTTTCTCATATCACTAACAAACTCCCACTTGGCCTAATGTCAATCGCTACGGTATCCAACACCACAGGCTCTAATATGACCCTCAAACTTGCTTTGAGGCAAGACCTTAGTTAAAGGATCCGCTAAATTCCTTTCAATGGGAATTTTCTCAATTTGTATATCATTCCTACTTATAATCTCTCTGATCAGATGATAGCGGCGAAGCACATGTTTGGATCATTGATGAGACCTTGGTTCCTTTGCTTGTGCAATAGCTCCATTGTTGTCGCAATAAACCGGTATTGCTTCATCAATGGTTGGAACCACACCAAGTTCTGAGACAAACTTCTTGATCCAGACTGCTTCCTTTGCTGCTTCCGAAGCTGCAAAGTATTCCGCTTCCGTGGTAGAATCCGCTACGGTGTCTTGCTTGGAACTCTTCCAATTTATTGCGCATCCATTCAAAATAAATACGTATCCAGACTGAGATTTGGAGTCATCCTTATTTGTTTGGAAACTGGCATCTGTATACCCACGTATTACCCTATCACCTTCTCCATATATTAGGAACACATCCTTAGTTCTTCTTTGGTACTTGAGGATTGTCTTGACAGCCGCCCAATGATCCATTCCTGGATCAGACTGGTATCTGCTTGTGACGCTCAGAGCATGCGATACATTGGGCCTAGTACATAACATAGTATTCATGATAGATCCTATCGCAGATGCATATGTAATCTTATTCATGCAAATCCTCTCGTCTTCTGTGCGCGGACACATAGACTTCGAAAGGTTGATCCCATGCCTGATGGGAAGGTAACCTTTCTTGGATTCCGACATGCTAAACCCTTTTAGCACTCGGTCTATATATGTAGACTGCGAAAGACCAAGCAATCGTTTTGATCTATCTCTATAGATTCTAATCCCAAGGATATAGGTTGCTTCTCCTAGGTCTTTCATGGAGAAAGTTTTGGACAACCAAATTTTAACTGACTGTAAGACTGATATATCGTTTCCTATATGTCATCGACATATAATACTAGGAATACGACTGCACTCCCACTAACCTTCTTGTACACACAAGGTTCGCCAGGATTTTGTGAGAAATCAAACTCTTTGATTGTCTCATCAAAATGGATGTTCCAGCTCCTGGATGCGTACTTTAGTCCACATATGGATCGTCGAAGCTTGCATACTTTGGTTTTATCAACCGATGTGAAACCTTCAGGTTGTATCAGGTATACATCCTCAAGCAGGTTTCCATTAAGGAAAGCTGTTTTCGCATCCATTTGCCATATCTCATAATCATAATGAGTTGCTATGGCCAGGAGCATCCGAATAGATTTAAGCATTGCTACTGGCGAATAGGTTTCGTCATAGTCAATTCCTTATTTCTGACGATATCCTTTTGCCACTAATCTAGCCTTAAAGGTAACAACATTACCTTCCATGTTGGTTTTCTTCTTGAAAACCCACTTGCACCCTATGGGCTTAATCCCTTCAGGTGGGTTAACCAAGTCTCATACTTGATTTTTATACATGGAATCCATTTTCGACTTCATTGCTTCAAGACATTTATCCCTTTCTAAATTTTTCAGAACATCTTCATAACTGATAGGTTCATCATCGCTAATGAGTAACACGTCGTTCGATTCACTTATGAGAAATCCGTATCTCTCTGGAATATTGCGTGTCCTATCAGACCTACGAAGAAGTGGTGTTGTTTTAGGTTCAACTGATAGCTCATCATTATGTGTTATTGGTTGTGGGTCTAGACTAGGTGTCTCTGTAATGTCTATTGGAGTTCCTTGAACTTCTTCAAGTTCAATGCTACTCCCACTGTTTTCTTGTAAAAGAAATTCTTTTTCTAGAAATACATCATGTCTTGAAACAAACACCTTTTGTTCCAAGGGATGATAGAATTGGTAACATTTCGTTTCCTTAAGGTATCCAATAAATAGACATTTATCAGATTTATCATCCAATTTGTCTGATACAGTCCGCTTTACATAAGCAGGACAACCCCATATCTTTAGGTGAGATAAATGAGGTTTCTTACTATTCCATGTCTTATATGGAGTAGTAGAGACTACCTTGGTCGGGACTCTGTTTAGCAAGTAAACAGCTGTCTTAAGCGCATAGCCCCAAAAGGATTTTGGAAGAGTTGCATGATTCATCATAGATCTAACCATGTCCATCAAGGTTCAGTTACGCCTTTCAGATACACCATTATGCTGCGGTGTATATAGCGGAGTCCATTGAGACAATATCCCATTGTCCCTAAGATAATCTTGAAACTCTTGACTTAAATATTCACCATCCCGAACGGATCGAAGTATCTTAATACTTTTGCCAAGTTGTTTCTCTACTTCACTTCTGAACTCTTTGAATTTCTCAAAAGCTTCAGATTTGCGTTTCATTAAGAACACATACCCAAATCGTGAGTGATCATCGATAAAGGTAATGAAGTAGCTATAGCCTCCTTGTGCATGTAACGCCCGCCCATTTACAGCCTTACGGCGGCGCTACGTGACATACATATATGCATGTGAACTTCTTAATGCAGCGGAATAATTTTAAAACTTTATCCACATGCGTTTAAACCATGCACTTATAACTTAAATCATGTTGACACATTCTTAGCTATCATTCTTAACCATAGTGACATGGTAAACTTAGCATCATTCATAATCATATAGCATCATTCTTAAACATGTTTGCGTGGTCATCATGTAAAGAGAGAAAGACATAGGATCTTTTCTTTTCTTTTGCCAAGTCATTGCCACACACACACACTTGCCCCTCCTGCTGCTTCCCTTAGTAACCTCTTGCTTGATCTGCGGTATAAGAAAAATAAGACTATAAGCACATAGGCTTAGTAAGACCCTTTCCTACTCACTAAAACCATTCGTCACTTAAACATATGCACACGAAACATTAACATAACTTGGTGCTTAACATAAACCGTAAGCATATAAAATCACTCAGCATGACATAGTTCTTAGCATAGAACATGAGCATAAAATATACTTAGCATGACATGATACATGACATAAACATAAGCATAATTATTCTTAACATGGCGTGATACATGACATAAACGTAAACATAAAATATACTTAGCATGACATGATACATGGCATAGAGATAACATAAAACATACTTAGCATGACATGATATATGGCATAGAGATAAACATAAAACATACTTAGCATGGCATGATACTTGGCATAGATATAAACATAAAACATACATAGCATGGCATGATACATGGCATAGAGATAAACATAAAACATACTTAGCATGACATGATACATGGCAGAGAGATAACATAAAACATACTTAGCATGGCATGATACTTGGCATAGATATAAACATAAAACATACTTAGCATGGCATGATACATGACATAGAGATAAACATAAAACATACTTAGCATGACATGATACATGACATAGATATAAACATAAAACATACTTAGCATGACATGATACATGACATAGATATAAACATAAAACATAAACATAAAACATTTTCCATCATGGCATAATGCATAACATGAATGAATGCATGAGTCGAATGCATATACATACGAATGCTTAACTTTTAAAATTATACTTTTAAATACTTAAACATAATCATCACATCATTGGGGTCCCCGGCTTGTACCACATACATACATCATGTGCGCGCATCCCTAAGTAAATACGAGGTAGCTAGTCTCGACCTACTAGGGTAAGGACAACATAGTCGGTAGTCCCAGAACCGGGGCGTTCTTAAGGTGTCCATCCCTGTTGCACAGCTTCGGTAGTGCCAGAACCATGGACAGCATAGTCGGTAGTCCAGAACCGGGGCGTTCTTAAGATGCCCATCCCTTGGACCCATACTTCGGTCCGGTACAAGCCCATTCATAAAGTAAAATAACTTTACATGCTTCATCATTCATGAGACGTTCATAGCATACTTAGACATAACATAGCTTTGTTACATGAAGCATGACATAAAGCATACTTGACTTTTCATTGTTCATACTTAATGCATAGCATCATGATGCCTTAAAGGCATGAGCATTATCTTCATTCATAAAACATGACATGCATCTTCATTCATAAAACATGGCATGCATCTTCCTTCATAAAACATGGCATGCATCTTTATTCATAAAACATGGCATGCATCTTTATTCATAAAACATGACATGCATCTTCCTTCATAAAACATGGCATGCATCCTTATTCATAAAACATGACATGCATCTTCCTTCATAAAACATGGCATGCATCTTTATTCATATAACATGACATACATACATATTACTCATAAGTCATGGCATACCTACATAATTAGCATCTTAATTCATAAAATATGCATGGTCATGATACATAAGAAAACATGCCTAGATCCTTTCATACATGATACATTTCCTTAGGTTCATAGCACATGGTCCAAACATTTGTGAATCATCATAACCAATGACCTAACATACAAGTCATGACACATAAGCTAGGGTTTTAGTTGGCATAAAATTCTTCCAACATACTTAAACATACACATCCATCATAGTACCCTATAAACATGCATCCTTGTGGTCTTAACCCAACCCAAACCCTAAATATCAAGGTTGGCCGAAAGTCCCATAGAAGGTGGCTCCATCATTCAATTAACATAAAAGGTTCCATGAGTAAAATATAACCCATACATTTCATACTAAACCATAGGAAGCCCTTAAGCCCCATAATTCGAGCTAACCCTAATTTCCTTGCCCTAGAATTCCTTTTGGCTGAAACCCCAAGGACCTAGTTCTATGGGAAAAATTCATATAACACACAATCAATATCCATTAGATCATGGAGGAACATATAAACATGCTTGAAGGGTTAAATTTTAAATCTAACCATAGGACATGGAGGATGGCCGAAACCCTCAAGGCTTTAGGGTGCCACAAACTTTCCCTAAGTCATAATCCATACTTTACATATCATAATAAAACATTAAGGAGCATGAATAAGAGTTTACATCATCCCTAAGCCCCCTTTTAAGCCTTGGCCGAAACCCCTTAACAAGCCCTAGCCCTAGTTTTCTTCACATGTAGTCTAAACAAATTCTTATATCATGAAATCAACTTGAAAAACCATTATACCACAGGTGAGGGGGTCTTACCTTCCCTTATCTCGGTTATAAACCTTGAATAGAGAAAGAAATTGAAAACCTCATTGACACTTGAACCCTCCTTGCCCTTGTAACCTTGTAAGAGAACCTAGATCTTCAAGAGGGAGTCTCCTTGTGGAGTTTTCCCAAGGAAAAACTCCTTGGTGGTCTCGACAAGAAGGAGGAGGAAGAAGAAGAGATCTATTTATAATGCCCTTTTGTCTCTTCACAAGTGCCTTTTCATCTTCTTCACATGGTGTCTCTTCACATCCCCTACCTTTAAATAAAATCCACTTCATTCTCTACTAGCACTCCCTTGCTAGGTGAATTGGTTAGTGCATGCATGGTATTACACTAGGTCCAAGGTTCAATCCTAGGTGCATGCACTTTATTTTTACTTCATTTTATTTTTATTTTTCTTTTAATTTCGAAAATTCCCCTAAGACTCACCCATAATTATGCTAATATTCCTAATTAAAACCCATTTATATTTATATTAAATTCTACCTAAAATTCACTAATAACCATGCTACTAGAAAAGCTCATATAAGGCCCATTAGTACTTAGCTTCTCAATTTAAATAGGGAAAAATCATGGATAACTAGGCTAAAGGTCGTACTAGTATTTCTAGGTTCCTCAAGACTATCTAGACATGATCAATATTTTTAAAGAAAATATTGAGAGAATTTTCCGGGTCGTTACAGTGCAAGAGTTGACATTGGTCCACATACATCAGTATGTAGAAGACCAAGCAATTCTCCCACTGGTTTACCTTTTCTGGAAAAGGGTAATTTGGCCATCTTGCCTTTTAAGCATGATTCGTATGTATCAAATGAACCGGGTTCAAATGATTCCAGAATTCCACATCGGTGTAATTTGGTCATGTGTTTCTTGCTTATATGGCCAAGACGACAATGCCACGTGTAAGAGTCTATTTGATTATCTATTCGAGCACGTTTGTTGCTAACTTCAATATTGAAAATGTCACCGGATAAATCTAACGTGTAGATACCATTGCATAATGTTCCGGTCCCATAAAGAACACCATTTAAAGTTATGTAACAAGAATTGTTACTAAAAGTTAAATGGTAACCCTTTTCATTCAAGCATGAAATAGATACAATGTTCTTTATAACGAAGGAACAAAATAAAAATTATCCAATTCTAAGACAAGTCCAGTAGGGAGCTTTAGCAAATATGTTCCGATGGAAATAGCAGCAATCTTTGCTCCATTTCCAACTCGCAAATTCGCTTCTCCCTTGACGAGTCTTCTTCTATTCCTTAGCCCCTGTATGTCATGTGAGCTACACCCAGTATCAAGTACCCAGGTGTACGAGGAAATAGAGTGACATTCAATAATGAAGATGCCTGAAGAGGATGGGGCATCGGATGCCTTCTTCTTCAAGGACTCAAGATAAACCTTGCAGTTTCTTCGCCAGTGGCCCTCCTTGCCACAGTGATGGCAAGTGCCTTTTGGTGCCTTTTCAATCCTTTTGTCCTTAGTTAACTTATTGGTGTCCAAAATGGAACGCAAATTCAGAGAAGACATGATCAGGTGATTATCCTAGAAATACAAATTGAGCTTATGTGATGAGAAGAATGCATCAATATACATTAATTAAATCCTATTTATTTTTCGAATTGAATAACCCTTTTTATCAATTCGGGTGATCGTAGGAACATCTCCAAATAGGTTGATATCCAACCATAGATAAGAAAAACCATGGCTGGGGCCATCAAGTTTTTCTTAGCTATGAAGGTAGGTAATTATACCGATTACATATTGCATATATGTAACTATCACATTATGCTATCAACTAATTGAATGTTTGCATTAATCATTGGGTTGTTAACTTATTAACAAGTATGCAACATTATACATAGCACCCAACTGTACCTCTCTTTACATCGACCTTGGCTGTGGCACAACAAATCGATGCTCCAAGCTTAAGGCTGACCCATTAATCAAGAAATAGTTTTAATATGGTTGGAGCTCATTCAACCGTTTAGTCAGGCTTGGATGTGTCCAACAACCAAAACTAAGGATTGACCTCTGACTCCAACTATATTAATCATAACTAATTCCATGGTTTGAATATGTTGAGCTTCAAGCCGGGCATGGATGTGTCCATCAATCCAAACGAGAAACAAAACTCCGGTTCTAACCATATTAATGGAAGGTGTCGGCCTTAATATTTTGTAAGGGATTTTGAGTCTCATCCTTTTCTTTTATGCACATTCATGACATATAATTATGTCAAGTTCTAACGATTTCCTTAATAAAGTATGTATGTGACTTAATTTATCAAGTCTCATTAATTGAATTAGGAACCGGATCTCCTAATTCTAGTTTCATATTTTATTCAAGGAATTGTTTTGGGAAACAATTTCCTAAATTATCATAATCAATTTCGGAATTAATATGTTTAAGACTTTGATTTATCTAAATCAAATCTATTAAATTAAGAGACAGATTCCCTTAATTCAACCACATATTATTTTAATGAAAATCTTATTTAAGGAAATATACTCTATAGGAAACAATTTTCCTAATTAATTTTGGAGACAATAATATGTAAGAGCATCATTTCATAAATCAAATAAGGAAATTATCGTTTGAGAATCACCTCAAAATTTCCAAGATTTGATCACATATTTTATTTATGGAAAATTAATATCTATAAATAACTTAATTTAGACGGCTCCCCGAGGCTCAATCCAAAATAAGAATTTATTGATAATATAATTTGGACTGCTCGCCGAGGCTCAATCCAAATTAAACATTTGACAATTTAAATTCAATTTAGGAAATTTAATTATAACAACTAACTTTAAATTGGACGGCTCCCCGAGGCTCAATCCAAAATAAAGAATTTTGTAAATAATTTAATTTTCAATTATGAATTTAAATGCCAATTAATATTCCCATAATTTGTCTAGACTTTCTTGAAAGAAAGTGCCCAAAATTGCGAGCTTTCCATAAATGGAAAGTTTCCAAAAAAAAAAAAATTTCAGAATAATTGTAAGTTTCTGGTACAAAGAAAACTTACGTATTTTCAAAATTAGAAAATTTTCAAATAGGAAATTTCCAAAATTGGAAAGTTTCCAAAAATGGAAAGTTTTCACAATTATCATAAATTTCAGAAACAGGGATATTTCAAAAGTTTGCGAAATTTCATGAGGATTTCCAAACTTTGAAATTCCTAAATCTAAAATTTACCATAATTGGAAAGTTTCCATAATTGGAAAATTATCCAAAATTGAGATCATGACAAAGTTTTTCGCAAAACAATTATATGATTATGTCGAACACTAATCGGCTCTGATACCACTGTTAGGACCGGGTGCTTATTGACATGGATGCGGGTTCGTAATTTTAAAATTAATTACGTGCAGCGAAAGGTTTAGCATAAATAATTTCCCAAATTATTTAACCACACATCTAAGCATGCAACCTTATGTTGTGTAGACATGATCATATATTTAAAATTTTGCAGAAACGTAAACTAATTTACTTGTTACCTCGCGTAACTCGAAGAAAGGGACGAGATCAAACCATAAGCGTCCCTCGGAAGCTCCGCCTCTATTCGCGTCCACGCCGAGAATCTTCGGGATGACTTCGCAAAGCCACGAGTTTCGTGTTCTCGAGAACTACTAGATTCTCCGAGAATGCGACAAGAGAACCAAGAGAGAAGTAATCATATCGGAAAAACTCACCACCAAGGTTGGCCGGAATCACAATTTCGGCGAGAAGGAGGAAGATGACTTGCGCCCAATCCCAAGGTGATGATGGCCGGAGAGGAAGATCGTCCCAAAGGAAGAACTTCGTCGCCTCGGTGCTTCTCCTTGTGCTCACGGCAAGAAGAAGGGAGTAGAAGGGAGAGGCCGACCAAGAGAAAGAAGGGAGGAGAGGGAGAGAGCCCAAGCAAGAATACTTGGATTATTTCGAATTAATTTCAAGCCTTGCCTTGGGTCCTTTATATAGTGGTCTCTCAACCGCCAAGTCTCCTTTTCTTATGGAATAAATTTTCATAAGAAATTTATCATATAAATTTCTTTACATAAATTTCTTTATCATGGTAAATCAATCCATGATTGATTTTATAAAATAAAATAAACTAATCCATGGTTCATTTTAATTTCCATGAAAAATAAATTTTATATAAATTTCTTTATATATAAATTTCTTTATATAAATTTCTTTATCATGGTAAATCAATCCATGATTGATTTTATAAAATAAAATAAACCAATCCATGGTTCATTTTAATTTCCATTAAAAATAAATTTTATATAAATTTCTTTATCATGGTAAATCAATCCATGATTGATTTTATAAAATAAAATAAACCAATCCATGGTTCATTTTAATTTCCATGAAAAAATAAACCAAACCTTGGTTTATATAAAAATTCATATCATCCATAATTTTATAAAACAAACCACACTTGATTTATTTTATAAATTGAACCAAACAATTTGGTTCCCTCCCTTTGTTGTGGCCGGCCAAGCAAAGAGGGTGGGGACCCTCTTTGGCCGGCCTATCCAGGCCACGCCCCAATGAATTAAACTCATTTAATTCATCTATTAAGTCTTCAAAAGACTTAGCCATTTTACGCTTCCGATGCGTCTCTGAAAAATTCAGATTCGACTTATCGTTTGGCTCAACCAAACCTAATCTCTCTTGATTAGGAAATCCAATTTTCAACTCGTTTTAAATCTCTCAGATTACTCATAGTGCGTGTGACTAAATAGGCTTTCGATTTATGTTGGCCGTTTATAATTAACCAATTATAGAATGATCATGAGTGACACCTAGTAGTACATCATGATCCCCAATTAATCGAAAGATCAACGGTTGACCTCAGAAACAATTCTGAAACCCTTCAGCAGCTATAATGAATCGTGCCCCATTCCCTTCACCATCTTATACCCACTTGGTTCAGGACATAGTCTATGTGTGTTAGTCCCCACTAGGCTGACTACGTCACACCTAGCCCAAGTAATGTTTTCTCATCCTACGGATTCTAATTACTCTCATGTATCTAAGAGATTCATACTCTGAACATGTCATGCTCTGGCCAGAGACTTCGAGTAACAATCCGACGATAGGCCTTGGGTATACATCTCCTCGCAAGGAGTGGTGAATCATTTGTAGGTTGTTCAAACATCTTCGGGCACTTCGGCTTATACCCAATCATCCTGGGTCCACACCTCCTTGGAGATGCTTGCTTAAGATGTCAAAGTATAAGTCTCCATGACCAAGATGACTTGAACACTGCAAGTCAAAGGAACATCGCACTTAAGCTGCAGTAAGAACTTCACTGACATATCTATATGTAGACTACCATATGAAGTTTTACAGCCAGTCACTCCAATGAACTAGTTCCCTTAACTAGCATTCATATTTATCTCTGGACATCCCAATGTCACCAGCCAGTGAGAATCAGCTATTTAGAGAATAACCCATGCTAGTCTCAACAGAATTGATAGTGTCCGTATTTATCAATTCATCGACGACTAGGGACAATTTCAATACTTCACAATTGCACATGTAGAGATAATCACTAGTTGTGAATTCGTCACAAATTCTCTCATGCTGTGACTTGTATTGCGGACATTCAGTAAATGAGTTTAAGATCTCAATCAAATACATAAACATGTATACTAAAATAGTGAACATTCATTTATTAAAATAAATGATTACAATCATAAGGCGATTGCCTTAGGACACTTTTCACATATCACTAACAGGTGTCAGCCGGAGGCGCCAACTTTTCCTTCTTTTTGTTAGGACCAAAAGAAATTTAGATATCTCCACAATGGTATGATATTGTCAACTTTGGGCCTAAGCCCTCATGGTTTTGCTCTTGGGCTCTCCCAAAAGGTCTCATGTCAATGGAGATATCTTTTTTCCTTATAAGCCTATGATCTTTCCCTTGTGTTTTTAATGTGGGATTATGTTTGCAACCTTGCAACCCCAATAATTCCCCCTCAAACAAAGGACCATAAGCCCCCTCAAGCGGAAACCCTTTCCGTTTGATGTCCGATCCTCAACCCACCAGGACTTTCTGCCCCTCGATCCACCCGACCTACTAGGACTTCACCGCCTAGCCGCAACTAGGACTTCTTTGCCTGGTGTCTGGTCCTCTTGATCAAGACACGGGAGCCCACACATCTTTTATTCAAGACATAACCCACATGGTTAGATTTGGATCATGACTCTAGCTTGTGCATCTTCCAGCGGTTAGTCTGGTGAAGAGCGACCTGGCTCTGATACCAATTGTTAGGACCGAAAGAAATTTAGATATCTCCACAATGGTATGATATTGTCCACTTTGGGCCTAAGCCCTCATGGTTTTGCTCTTAGGCTCTCCCAAAAGGCCTCATGTCAATGAAAATATCTTTTTTCCTTATAATCCTATGATCTTTCCCATGTGTTTTCAATGTGGGACTATCATTGCAACCATGCAACCCGAACACTTTTTCTCCCATCTCGACGATGACGAGATGCAGGTCGGCCTCCTGGGTGCCAGGCAGTTCCGGGGTCCCTTTGTCGGTGGTTGGCTCGAACACTGCTGGTGTCTCTATTGCTTCGGCATCTCATGCTCGCCGGACAACTCCATAGCCTCCTCCGAAGCCTCGGCCGAGTCAGCTGGTGCGGTAGGAAGAGTCGGGGAGGGTCCAAGGCCTGCTTATTGGCTTCATCCCACTTGATGAGCTGATTCATCGCCCGCGATAGCATGATGTCCTCTGCAATAAGCAAACAATGGAACATCAGTTAGAATTAACAGACATTTATAAAAAAGATAAACTTACCAAGGTTGGGGCTTATGCTGGTGACTTTAGGGTTGAGGCCCGCTCGGTACATGAGTTCGTCACTATGCACCAGACCCGGGCCACTAAACTTCATGCCTAATAGGAGGTTCCTAGCTCGTTGGTAGCCGAGGTCCTGCTGAAAGTCCCTTAGCTCCGGAGGGGTTGGCAGGTTTTCCCTCCAACGAATGGGGTTGAAGGGGCGTTGGAGTAGGCGAATGAAGAAGAATCGCTCCTTCCATTCCTTGTGGGAGGAAGGAAAACCCCCTAGGAATCTATGGCTAGGGCGAGCCGTGAAACTGAAGGCACCCCTAGACGTCATGGTAGGGATAAAGAAAAATTGAAAAAAGCGTGGGGTTAGAGGAATGTCAAAGAGCTTGAAGATGATAAACGTCCCGCCGATTTGAGCGAAGGCGTTGGGGACCATCTGATGGAGAGGAATGTGAAAATAGGAAGAAATATTCATGAAGAAAGGGGGAGAGGGAAACAGAGCCCTAACTCTTCCTGCCTTAGGAAGAAGGTAAAGAATTCTACCGGGAGTTCTACGGGTGATTGGTCCACCCTAGGGATTTCTACCTCCATCTCGGTCGGAATGTCGTAGGGCTCACAGGCAGTTCGGAGGGTTTTCCGGTCTAACCCTAGAAGAAGTGGACTCATACCACTATGGTTGGTATCTCTTCTCCGGGGTCCCCGTCCTATCTTGATCCTTCTTGCCCTCCTTAACCATGGCTTCTAAGGAAGAAGTGAAGACGAAGAGAAGACTTACGTGCAGAGGAGTCTTAGGGAAGAAAGACGAGAGCAGATGAAGAGCACAGACTTTGCTAAGTGATGATGCCGGAAGACGAACATACACATTCACCCTCTCTTTTTATAGAGAAGAAGCCGCCCTTGTTTGTGCAGTAGGGGCAAGACACGTGGACGGTGATGCACACGCATCTCGAGGCTAGACGCTTTCGAGGTTGCCGTTTGAAACAACCCTGTAGAGCGTATCAGCAGGAGATCATGAGGAAAGAAGTCTTAACACGTGGCGGCATTCGAGAAGGGGTTTTGTCGTCATTGAGAGACCCCATGCGCTTTTAATGGATGATAGACAACTATCATTGTGGCGCCTGAAAATTCGTAGAAGCCTTTTGGAAGACTGATTCAAAGGGATTGCCTCGGGTCAAGGGACAAATGTTTTGATTCCTCGGACCCAATAAGCCGCCAATGAAGTAGCAATGGACATATGGACTCACAACTGTATAGCTTCCCCTCGTTGCACTACTGATCTAATCAGTCAGCCACACTTCCTTCGATTAGACTTGAAAGGAGAAACTTGTGATGCGATTGAACATCCCAGGGTTGATACGTGGAACGAGGAAGCTATGTATCTGGGTCAACATAGTCTCAACGATCTATCTCGGTTTCTCGAGGTTAGGTCGGGCCTTAGACTCCTAAGATCACCTCGGGCGGCAGATTCCCGAGACACCCTCGGGTAGGTGGATCCCCGAGACCAATTCGGGATAGTCTACAAAGTCCTTCTAGGGAAAGAGATTCCCGAGACCCACCCCCTCGGGAAGGAAGATCCCCGAGACCAACTCGGGATGGTCTTAAACTCTAGAGACCTCCTCGGGAAGACAGACTCCCAAGGCCCTCCTGGGAAAGAGACTCTTGAGACCACCTCGGGAAGACAGATCCCCGAGACCAACTCGAGATGATCTTAAACTCCAAAGGCCTCCCCAGGAAGACAAGCTCCCGAGGCCCTCCTAGGAAAGAGACTCCCGAGACCACCTCGGGAAGGCAGATCCCCAAGACCCACTCGGGATGACCTTAAACTCCAGAGACCTCCCCGGGAAGACATGCTCTCGGGGCCCTCCCGGGGGAGAAGACTCCCAAGACCCTCTCGGGAACTAGTGCGGAGCCCGAAGAGTCACACACCCAATAACTCGATTCCAAGAACGGTTCCCCTTTCTTATTCAGGAAAGTTAGTCGATAATTATTGTTCTTTATATGTGATAATTACGGCTGTAATAATTGTTGGAGCCGTTACTTAAGAGTTATCAAGTAACCGACAAAGAGGAAACGTGGAGGAGAATATGGAGGGACGTGCAACTAAGCTCCCAGGTATATTAGGTACTTCGACCCTCAGGTATGGGGGGAGGCTCTCTAAACTCAAAACTTCCTCGATTTCTCTTCCTACAAACGACCTGAGTACTGATTTGAACGTCGGAGTGGGCTCCGTCGGAAAATCTCCAGTGTGTTCCCATTAACGCTCGTGTGGATCTCGTAGGGTGGGATCTCCTTTCCTTTCGTCATCGTTCTCATGAGTTGGACTCTGTTGACTCATCGTCCACGTTGATTCCTTTCGGAACAATAATTATTTTTTACATGGCTAAAATTATTATAAGGTATTTTTGAGCGTGCATAAATTGTACTTTTGATTGTTTTTTCGAATTTATCTTAATTTATTAATTAGACGAAGCTAGGACAGTTATAAAATAAAAACAAATATTATATTATTTTTAAATCGTTTAATCATTAATTACCTTTTATAATACATCAATATATTTTTTAAAAAAAATAAATATATATAACAATTTTAGTCGAAAGTATCACATGATAATTTTTTTTAATAATTTGTTTTTTAAAAATATTATATTCAAAATTTTTTAGTTTATAATCCATATATCAATACTGACATTGTATGCTAAAATTTATATCATTTTATATGAATTTATTTAGTGGGTTAGATATGATATAGTAATTGAATGTCACCGGCGCATGTGAACCGGTCTAGCTCGTTATCAGATCCCACCCGAACCGTAATTTGATATTGCTCCGATCATAGTTCACAAAATCATGATTCGGATATACCATATAATCATTTGAGACTGTTTTTTTTATTGTGGAATCAGAATAGAATCGTTGCGATCTTTAGGATCCATAGAATCTATACAATCCTATATATTATTTTGGAAAAAAAAATTGAATCATTCACTTGTATAGATTCAATTTTTTAAAAAAATTGAATCGTTGCGAAGGAGATAGTAGTCCAAGTGGTGCTCCAAGTCAGAGCACAACTAATCTGCGACTTCCCGTGGCTGTTGAACTGCAACGATGCCAAATACGAGCCCCTAAAGTCCTTCTTCGATGAGAGATAGCTGCCGAACTACTAATGGTTCATGAAGGGAACAGACGGGGTGAACAGGGGTGGTGATGCTGGTCCTTATGGTGACCTACTTCCTGGTGCAGGTCTTATTCTTTATTTTGAGCAATTTTAACATCGCTCTTGAAAATTGTACAATAGAATCAGTTTAGACTAAATCATTTTTATTATTTTACCTTTTTAACTATTAAAAGTAATTTTGAAATGGCTGATATTGAATACTTTTAAAATGGTTCAATGTTGAACGTTAACACTAACTGTTTTTTTTCTCTAATTTTAAGAACAATTACAAAATTATTCTTTATTGAATATTTTTAACATCATTTTATATAAAGTATTTTTATAAACCGCTTCTATTATTCTAATATTTTAGAATTGATTTTCAAACTCCACCACTATAGACACCAAATATTTCTATATTTTTCATTATATATACGATTATGCCATATGAATTTTCCATCATATATGTGACCATTTTGTCGAATTTAAAAAAAATTAATTAATTATTAAATATTTTTTATTAAATAAATTGTACCATTCACTTAATTTAATTTAATTTTATACTATCAAATTTAACTTCATTTAATTAACTATAAATACTTATTATTCAAACAAATTAGTCCTTGAATAAATTATAAAACCTCAATTTTATTTACATCTATTTTCAAACTTTTCTCATTTTTATTTTATTAAAAATATTCTTAATTTTATTTATATCAATATTCTTTCTTTTTTATATTTATTTTTTTAAAAAGTTTTTTCGCTTAATACCTATAACTTTCATTCCATAAGCCTTCGTTCTCGGCTTCGATAAACAATTATTAATTAATTAATAAATAAAAATTTTTCTTTCTCTTCCGTTAATTATTAAAAATAATAATATAATAAATAAATTATTAATTAGATATTTTATAATTAACTAATATATATATATAATCACATTAATACTTGTAGTTTAATTGTTTAAGATATTCGGTAATTTAATGAATCACATATAAAACATTGCGAATACCCCAATCACGTATGATAGTTTCAAAATTACCAAATTAAGTATTTATTTTCTATTTTGCCCTTAATCAGTTGATGGGTGAAAATCATCAATCGATTGATTAAATCATCAATCAACTCAATTTGCCACTGCATCTCAAGTATTTACAGGATTTTTTCCTTCAAATGGGGCGCGAATTCTGGGACGCTGGACTTCTAGACCGCCCACTGTGAGCGCTTCCCAATTTACTCTAGCGGTCGGTGGGAAACTTTCGTGTGGCCGGACCGGTCGGCCAAGATTGGTTGAAAAAACCTCGTTAATTATTTTTTTTTTCAAGTTACAAAATATATGTAAATTAGTCGGCTGATTTAAAAATCAGTCGTCTGATTTACTTTTTTAAATTAAAGTTCATTTAGGATAAAATCGATTAATAGATCAAACGATCTTGGATTAATATAAAATTAGTTTCTCTGTATAAGGTTAGTTCTCCTGATTATACCCGCACCTTCAAATATCAATTTGACCCAATATATTAATATTGATGTACTTTGTACTAACGGTCAAACTCATGTTTTGATGAACAACAAATAGGTTAAAATTAGTTTTATTGTTTTTAACCTTGTTATTGAGTGTGTAGGATTGAAAGACTTCAGACATGACACCAGGCTGAAGTCCAGGATGGTTGAATCCTGGCAGAAAATCCAGTTGGGTCTGTGAGACTTGACAACTGGCTAGAGCCCAAATTAGTGGAAACTTGGCATGAAGCATTGTTGGGTCCGCGGAACTCGACATTTAGCTAAAAATCTGGTGTGTTAAGAAACTAAGTAAATCTGTACAAGGTAAGTGAGGTAAGTCACTGAAGGAGCAAATTCCGGTGAGGACGAGTCCCGAGTAGGGACATTAGGTGTGGTCCAGCTTATAACTATTTCGGAGCTCTAAGGTGAGACCTTAATTAGATCCTAGTCTTGAAAAAATAAGGTCTACTTAATATTGAACTTGTTTAGTTCATTTTTGCACTTGTGCTAATCTTGTTTTGCAAGGAATATCTTATTTTGGACTAACGTATTTTGCAGTGTTCAAACTGCAAAATTAGCATCGGATAAACAGTGCTCGAGGCCCCTCAGGTGAGACCTGAGGCACTTCAGTTGGGATTGGAGGCGCCTTTAAGGAGCTAAAGGCGCCTCTACGAAGCTACCGCTGAAGATAAGGGTTCGGCAGTCCGAGGCGCCTCAGTTAGGAACTGAGGTGCCTTCCTGTGGATAAACAACGATGACACAGGCTTCGGATCAGATATAATTTTCTAGATATGAAGCGCCTCAATTTGATTCGAATTCAAGTGTTCATAACAATTTCATTTTTCTTCAACACTTGAGTTCCTGCGATCATTCTGCTTCCTCGTTTTCTTGCTGGCCCTGCTTCAACTTGACTACGTCCGACCATTGCCGAAAGACCGATGCCAACACACGAGTCAGATCAAGATTTTTCTAAAAAGTGTTAGGTAACAAATGTTTTAAT
>JAGFNQ010008937.1:0-98138 GCA_024364735.1 Boesenbergia rotunda | reverse complement strand
ACCGGGAAATCTTGAGAGGGCTCAAAACCAAACTGGATCATGCAGGAACCAACTGGTAGAAAGCTGCCCGGGGCCTTTGCGAACAGAACCACACCAGAGAGGCTACCGGGCAACGCCTTTCCACCTCGTCTATGCAGCGAGGCGGTGGTGCCGGTCGAGGTTGGCTGTGAATCCGATAGGCGGTTAAGTTATGATGAAGGGAATGATGAAAGAAGACGCCTAGAGCTTGACCTCATAGAGGAAGTCCGGGAAAAAGCAGCCGCCCGGATGTTCACGTACCGTCAGCGCATGAAACAAAGGTACGACCAGAGGGTGTTGCCGCGCTCGTTTCGACCTGGAGACCTTGTCTGGAAACGAATAAAGCCGGTCGGTGATGTTAACAAATTACAACCACAGTGGGGCGGACCCTTCAAAATCGTCCAGAAATTGCATTCAGGCGCCTACTACTTGGAGGACGAACATGGAAAGAGGCTGAACCGACCGTGGAGTGCCCTACACTTGAAAATGTACAGAGAGCCCTAGAGTGATGAAAGCTTGTAAAACGCCGCATTCTAACACTAACGAAAGGCTCACCCGACCGAAAATTGCCGGGCAGCCATGCAAGGCAAAGCCATACCTGGACGGGACGCTGGCTGACGCGTCATACCCTCCAGAAGCCTGAGTCGGCGACTGACTCTTCGCGTCAGCCCACTCGGAAGCCTGGACTGGTTCCCGGTCGGAAGCGTGGCGTCCCACGTGAAAGATTGGACCATCCGGAAGCCTAAAGGCGGTTCCCGACCGGAAGCGTGGCGACCCACGCCGAAGGCTGGTCCCCTTTGGAAGCCTGAGTCGGCGCCTGACTCTTCGCGTCAGCCCACTCGGAAGCCTGGACTGGTTCCCGGTCGGAAGCGTGGCGTCCCACGTGAAAGATTGGCCCATCCGGAAGCCTAAAGGCGGTTCCCGACCGGAAGCGTGGCGACCCACGCCGAAGGCTGGTCCCCTTTGGAAGCCTGAGTCGGCGACTGACTCTTCGCGTCAGCCCACTCGGAAGCCTGGACTGGTTCCCGGTCGGAAGCGTGGCGTCCCACGTGAAAGATTGGCCCATCCGGAAGCCTAAAGGCGGTTCCCGACCGGAAGCGTGGCGACCCACGCCGAAGGCTGGTCCCCTTTGGAAGCCTGAGTCGGCACTGACTCTTCGCGTCAGCCCACTCGGAAGCCTGGACTGGTTCCCGGTCGGAAGCGTGGCGTCCCACGTGAAAGATTGGCCCATCCGGAAGCCTAAAGGCGGTTCCCGACCGGAAGCGTGGCGACCCACGCCGAAGGCTGGTCCCCTTTGGAAGCCTGAGTCGGCGACTGACTCTTCGCGTCAGCCCACTCGGAAGCCTGGACTGGTTCCCGGTCGGAAGCGTGGCGTCCCACGTGAAAGATTGGCCCATCCGGAAGCCTAAAGGCGGTTCCCGACCGGAAGCGTGGCGACCCACGCCGAAGGCTGGTCCCCTTTGGAAGCCTGAGTCGGCGACTGACTCTTCGCGTCAGCCCACTCGGAAGCCTGGACTGGTTCCCGGTCGGAAGCGTGGCGTCCCACGTGAAAGATTGGCCCATCCGGAAGCCTAAAGGCGGTTCCCGACCGGAAGCGTGGCGACCCACGCCGAAGGCTGGTCCCCTTTGGAAGCCTGAGTCGGCGCTGACTCTTCGCGTCAGCCCACTCGGAAGCCTGGACTGGTTCCCGGTCGGAAGCGTGGCGTCCCACGGAAAGATTGGCCCATCCGGAAGCCTAAAGGCGGTTCCCGACCGGAAGCGTGGCGACCCACGCCGAAGGCTGGTCCCCTTTGGAAGCCTGAGTCGGCGACTGACTCTTCGCGTCAGCCCACTCGGAAGCCTGGACTGGTTCCCGGTCGGAAGCGTGGCGTCCCACGTGAAAGATTGGCCCATCCGGAAGCCTAAAGGCGGTTCCCGACCGGAAGCGTGGCGACCCACGCCGAAGGCTGGTCCCCTTTGGAAGCCTGAGTCGGCGACTGACTCTTCGCGTCAGCCCACTCGGAAGCCTGGACTGGTTCCCGTTCGGAAGCGTGGCGGCCCACGTGGAAGATCGGTCCATCCGGAAGCCTAAAGGCGGTGCCCGACCGGAAGCGTGGCGACCCACGCAGAAGGCCGGTCCCCTTTGGAAGCCTGAGTCGGCGACTGACTCTACGAGTCAGCCCACTCGGAAGCCTGGATTGGCTCCCGGTTGGAAGCGTGGCAGCCCACGTGGAAGATTGGTCCATCCAGAGGCTTGAGAAGCCTAACATATTTATTACTGGTTTGGTTCCCCGACCGGGCGAGTGGCGGGCCACACCCCTTAGTCGGACCAGCCAGCCGTCTACCTTATACTTAGCCGTTTTCCTAACTTGGCTCGGTTCCCCGACCGGGCGTGTGGCGACCCATACCCCTCAGTCGGACCGATCCACCAGCTGACTATATACTGGACCATTTCCTAAGGCATTGAGCCTCCTAAAGTAAATGGCCTATTCTAGAACCAAGGGTGTTGGTCGAAAACACCTAAAACAAAGTGGGAGCGAGAAAGAAGAGTTTCATTCAGATCCCCAATACGTTACCTAGCCTGACAACTGAAATCAATCAGCAACGTCTACTGAAGCATTGTGTAAAATAACATGTTAAAAGGTAAGGCTTTTGCATTGATGGTTACTCGGCAGCATTACCAAAAAGGAGCCCCAACCGGCGGCTAAAGATTACACGAGGCAAATTAGGTAAAAGGCTGGAAGAAGTCCTTGGGGAGTAGCTCCTTGACCCGGGACACTATTACAGCGTTGGCAGGAATGTCAGCAGGCAGATAGCCGCCCTCTTGGAGCTGCAGAATTGCGCTATTAATGCCCATCTGGAACATGCTCGACGTCCGCTTGCCCAGCTTATCGCAGAACTCTTTGGAGTTAATGTAGGCCAGGCGGTGTGCGTCCATCCGGGCGGGTTCGCCTTCTTGGTGCAGCTTCAGGCTTTCAATTTCCGCCCGGAGGCTGGCTAACTCCTTGTCCTTATCTTCCAGGGCAACCGCTTGAGAAGCCAGTAGTCCTTCAGATAAGCGGAGCTCGTCTTCTCGGGAGTCTAAAGCCTTCTCCTTGGCCTGTAAGTCTGACTCCCGAGTTGCCAGCTCCTGCTCTTTATCATTCAAGGTCTCCCGGAGCTCCTCAGAAGCCTTCACCAGTTTGTCTAGCTCCGCCTTCATGGTTTGGACCTCGGCAGTCTTCTTGGCGAGGTCCGATCGGGTACGGCGCTGCTTATCCAGAGCCTTCTTCCTCTCTTGCTCAAGGGTCTCGTGTAAGGAGGAAGACCGGGCAAACGCCCGCTCGGCTGCGTCCGCTCGGGTGACTTCCTCCGTCAGTCGCGCCTCGGCCGAACGGAGTTTCTCCTTAAGCTCCAGTATTTCCGAGCGGAGAATAGCGGTTCCCTCCTCCCCGACCGGCAGGTTCGCATGCGACTGACGGAGCTCCGATTCCTCGAGCCGCCGCTCGGCCATTCGGCGTCCCCTGGTGTTGATAACCAAGGTATGGGCGACGCTCGAGCAGGTGGCCCAAAACTACAATAAGAATTATTAGGAAAAAAGCAAGTTAGCTAAGCACTAAAGCATCGGACTTACATTCGTAGCATCCTGCATAAATTGGTCGGCCAGGCGGACTGGGGGTTTGGAAGTCCCCTCCTTCATACCCTGCTCCCAGCATTCTGCCAATTCCCCATAAAGGGTAAGTCGCTGCTCGGCTCCCCGAGCGGCCGCAGGGTCGAGCGAGGGGAGATACACGCCAAAGCAAGGTGGCCGGGAAGGTTGTCCCCCCGAGCGTGACGAACCCGGCGCGTCTGCAGGTCGGCTAGTGCTAGCAGGGCTGGCAGCGGCTTCTGCAGGCTGAGCACCAGAGCCAGACGCAGGATTCCTCGGGCGCTTTCGCAAGGGTTCCGGGTCTGGGGAATCGGAAGAGGATGTGTCCACCTCCGTCGGCTCCTCAATGCGGATAGAAGCGCTAGCCTTCCGCTTAGAAGGCTGGGACTTCTCCAAGGAAAATCGAACCTTCTTCTTACCGGCGGATTTTGCAGGGGCAGGAGGTTTCGAAGAGCCGACCGGCTCCCTAGAACCAGTCGGCGCTGGTTCGGCAGAAGGAGCCTGAGGAGCTGGCTCCGCGCTCTCAGGAATCGTATGTTGGTCGGGCGGACCGGCCTGGCGCAGACGAAGCTGTTCGGCCGCCCGAGCGTTGATTTCTGCGTCCGCCAGACCCATGGCCTCATCAAGGGACGCTTCCCACATCATTTTGGCTGCAAAAGCAAGAGATTTTGAGTTAGGGAAAAAGGAGTACGTGAAAAAATAACTTACAGAAGGCGTAGGGCAGGGCGGCAGGCACTCGGCTTAGCCCAAATATGTACAGAACGGCGTCGGTGAGAAGTTTCATGCCGTCGAAGTGACGACCACCGATTAGAGAAGCGGCCCTTATGAACAAGGGGTCAGTTTTAAAGTTTCTTAAGGGAGCTATAGGGGGTATGTCTTCGACCCATCCGATCGGGAACCCAGGGCTGGTCGGAGGGCCTATGAAAAAGAAGTGGGTTTTCCAGCCCTTATTTGAGGAAGGAATATTCTCCACTATAGATAGTTTGGCCCGGGCTTGGAGGAAGAAATTCCCGGCCTCCTGTTTCTTCGGGTAATAAAAGAAATACAGAACCTCCGGTCGGAGGGGGACTCGGTAAAGGGTGAAAAGAACAATTAGGTTGCACAATATACGAATAGCGTTGGGAGAAAGCTGGAAGATAGGAATGTGGAAGAAGTTGCAGAAGTCTACAATAAAGGGATGAAGAGGATAGCGCAGACCAGACATGTGTTGATCCCGGAAAAACACAAAGAAGCCAGCCGGAGGCTGGTGCGGTCGGTCATCCTTTGTCGGAACGGCAATGCGGTAGTTCGCGGGGATGTCGTAGGCTAGTCGGAGGTCGGAGGTGGTCTCGTCGTGAAGGGAAGACTCGACAGAGGTATACCACGTAGGGGTAGCCATGGAACAGAAAGAAAGGGAAGAAAAGGGAGAATCTGACCGTAGGGGTGGCGGAAAAGATTAACCGACGGAGAAGCACGAGACCGGCGGCGACGCGCGAAGACGGCGGCGAGAAGTGAGAAGCACTGAGTTAGAGAGAATAGTGAAGAGCAAATAAGGGTTTCGGCGAACGCGGAGACCTATTTATAGCTAGGCCGAAAGAAAGGCGACCGTCGGATGGCGATCCACGTGTACGGCGATCGCCTCACCCAATGCCGAAGAGTCGTCCCACGATCAGCCTCGAAAAGGCGTGCCACATCCGCTGACGTCGCCTGATGCGGCGGCAGGGCGCGTCGCCGTGTCGGCCAGTCGGAAGCTGCCGCGTGGCAGAAAGATTTACGCGCATTAATGGCCATTAAAAATTCGTAATCATGGGATAAATCGCATCCGGGTCGGCCAACCGGCGAACACCACGTGGCCCACATCATTAAAGCTGAGGTGATGCCGTTATGGCGCCGGTCGCATCGGGCGTATCACATCGCCCCATGCAACTTAGAATGTCCCGTCTCCATTAATTGCATGACTCGGGCTATCCCGAGAAAATCGTCTTGAGACGCGTGACACTCCACTTTTCTTGCAACTCAAGGCGAACATTTTCCCGCCCAAACGTGTTCAACATCCCTCTCAGCGTCTAACAACCTTCGTCCGGTCGGACGCACTAACAGTTCACAAGGACGTGGCGGCCCACGTTCCTCCTGTCAGAATCGCCAGCCGCCCGGACATCTTCATCCGGTTGATAACTAATGGGGTACGCGAGGCGGCCCACGTTCCTCTATCAAGCTTCGTCTAGCCGGGCGACCTTGTTAACAGAGTCGGGTGCGTGGCGGCCCACGCCCCTCTCAGTTTACAAAGCAAACATACTCAGCACCAGCTGTTGAGCATCGTGGTAAGCCGGCCGGATATTGAAAAGGCAGAAAGCGCCCGGCCGCAGAGTTTTTGCACACACTTGTAGTCCAGTCAGTCGGACTGATCGCCTCCTTCGACTAGACTCGAGGGGAAGGCTATTGATCCTGTCCTATATTTTGCACGATATGGGTAGCCAACGTGGCGAACGACCTGGCCTGCTTCAGGGTCCACGTCATTATACCAGTAACCGACTCAACAAACATTCTGGCCGGGCCCAAAACCTTCACCGGCTGGTCGGGCTTAAGGCAGCCGGGTAGAATAAATATAGTGGTCCATCCGGTCGGTCAAGCCCGGCCTGCCACATTAAGGCTTACCCGTCCCGTTCAGCCGAGTGCATCCTCCCGGCCGCATCAAGGTTTACCCGCCTCGTTCAGCCGAGTGCATCCGCCCGGCAGTCCATGCTCGTGCCTGACACCCATCCGGGCGAGCCGGCCGGATGTCCACTCGGGCTCTCTCTCGGAGTCCTCCTTGGATAAAGACAAAATATACCTGCGCCAGCCGCAGGTAACAGGATGTCACTCCTCGTACTAGCTGACACTCTCTGACAGGCGCCGCCTTACCGAGACCTGTCTTTGTCCTCACATGAGACGAATAGTATACGACAAAGAAGGATGGTTACAGTCGACACAACCATGCCCTATCTCCTGACCCTGTCAGAAGATCCTGACACAGGCCATACTCATATCGACAGCACCATACCACATCTTCTGACCCTGTCAGAAGATCCTGACACAGGCCATGCCTGTCCTTTTCCCCGGCTATATAAGCCACTCCATTCCTCATTCTCAGGTACGCATACTCGCATACACACTCGCGCGCGAGACCTCTTATTTTTCCAGTGCTCCCTTATTTCTACTGTTCCTCGGAGTACTGACTTGACCGTCGGAGTGCCTTGCCGGGACGTCTCCCGGCTAGGTTGCTAACGGTCATCTTCCTCAGCAGGTTCTTCTCCAGTCGGCCGGCCCTGCACCAGGCGACATCCACTTCCATTCGGCCGGAGGACACCCCCCACTACGCTTCCATTCTGTGCGAAGGCGTCTCGTCAGCATCCACGTCGTTCATCCCTACACCGTCATTCCGGTTGCGGCTCCACTACGCTCGGCGACAGGATCAGTGAAGCTTGTGATAACTTGGCTATGTGTGTGCATATGTGAAAAATCAAATGTACATACATCTACTCTTCTAGACATCTATTTCAATATCACAGATAGTCATTCGAATCATGGAATTATTAGTCAACAGCAGTTTATGCTAGCATCAATAGTTGTTTGAAACAGAGTTCAACTTTTATTGTGAAGATACTTGAAGCACATGCTTGATATCCACTGTTGATTTGCCTAAAATACTAGCACATGCTATCCAATCTTTTTAAAATAGTGAGCGTAAGCTAGTATTCACCTTCCATTCCCTATCAAAAGGATTTTCTTTAATTTTGTTTGTTGTTACTTCTTAAATCAAGAGCCAAAGCAGATTAGATGAACTTTTAGACATTCAGGTGTTAATTCACAAAATTGTCAAACTGTCAAATGATCTTAGGTTTTTTTTATCAGATCTCTATATGCTTTGTTGTTAATACATACATCATTATCATCATCCCTATGTTGAGATCTATTTCTAATAATATTTAAATTAATTAAAATGTTTTTTATTACATTACATCAATGTTCTAAAATTCGGCCTAGGCGGCCGCTGAGGCCCTGCGTAGGCGCTAGGTGCCACCCAGTCGCACCGAAAATATCCTAGGCGGCCAGCCTAGGCGGTCTTAGGCATCCCTAAGCGCCGATTAATCGGTCGAATTGTCTAGGCGTCGGGGAAATAGTGCAAAATTTTCATGATTTTTATTAATTTGAGATTTTAAATTTAAAGCCCAATTAAAAAAAAATGTAACCCTTTTTTTTGTGTTGACCTTAAGTTTTATAAGCCTTAAACTTTGGTCCAACAAGAAAATCGATTTGTTGGCTTGCCTTAGTGGCTAGCACTAAACTTTATTTTCACGAATTGAGTAACCAGAGCTAGAAAAATTAAAGTGACTAAAAAAGCTCACATTTTGGAGAGTTAAAATATAGAATAAATTTGTGATATTTTATTAGTTGTGTAATTTTGAATTCATTTTAAATTTGATATTATTGTATTAGAATTATAGAATGTGATTTATTATGTAATTTATGTTGATACCGTGGAATCCACCTAGCGGCGCCTAGTCCCCGTGTAGGCGGCCTAGTCCAAATGTGTTGGTGCAATCGACCCAAGTTTGATCAGGTAGATCATGAGTTTTGATGTGTGTGTCAATATGATTAAGTTAGGTTTTTATATTGGTTTGATGTGTGTGGTTGAGTCTTGTAGGACTTGGTGAACCATACATGAGGAACAACGGAGTGAAGCATCCGAGGGACGAGAGCCGAAGGAAGAGGACTTCAAAGGGTGAGCCGAGAAAGTAGACTTCAAAGGTATACGCGAAGGATGACATGGAGACAAGCCGCGGGCTTGTGTGCGCATCCGAGGGACGAGAGCCGAAGGAAGAGAACTTCAAGGGGCAAGCCGAGGAAGTAGACTTCAAGGCATACGCGAAGGATGAACTCTAGAGAGGTTGAGAGTGAGTTTGTAAGCTGGGCAGTCGACTGACAAGGGATGCAATCGACTGGCACCGCTAAGAGTGAGCTGTAGTAGTTGACTGGTAAGGGAACTAGTCGACTGATCTTTCTGTAAGGTCAAACAGCTTGTAGCAGTCGACTGGTCTGGGAACTAGTCGACTGGTATGTTCGAAATCCAGCCGTTGGCCGAACACCAGTTGATTAGTCCCGGGGGCAGTCGACTAGTGTCGGGGCTGAGCTGTTTTGTTAACAGCTCTCTCCTCTATTTAAAGAGAAGCTTGAGATTTGAGAAGGGTTGGCTGTGCTATTGTGAAACATCAATAGCACATCCTTGCTCAAGTGCTCAAGCTTCCAAGTCCACTATCTTCTTCCTAACCCTAGCTCTCATCTTGTAAAGAGGAAGAGACTTTGTGAGAGGTTGTTCTCCACCGAGAAGGAGAAAACATTAGCCGGAGATTGCCGGAGATTGATCCACCGAAGGATCGAGGGTTCGTCCAACTCAAGGACACGTCGTGGAGTAGGAGCAAGTAATCTCCGAATCACGTAAGAGGTTAAGTGTTAGTATTGTTTCCAATTGTCATTTGCATTTTCGCTTGCACACTAACCTTATAGGAAGCAAGGTAGTTAAAATCGGGATTTTAACTTGAATCGGAAGGGGTACTTAAAATCGTAAATCTTAAAATCGTAAATCGTATCATAAGATTTTATAAAAACTTATATATATGCATATAAAATTATAAAGTCATATATATGCATGTAAAATAGCCTAAATAATAAGCAAACTTTTAAATCACTAAATAAACTTAAATAAATTTATATTCATAATCAATATTCCATTAGTAATGTCATCCATAGCCACATAATAGTGAAAAATAATAATAACTTCAATTAGAGAGGTTCCACCAGCCATCTAATTATAAAATCTAGATGCCTAATCTATAAATCTAAAAAATATGACACATTAAAATCGTAGAGTTCTATTATTTGATCCTCATCTTCCTCTCCACCAGCTTCATCATCAAAATCCATCATATCACCATCACCAAAGCAGGGACGCCAAAGACCCGCAGTAGGGACGCATAGCTTAGGGACGTCGAAGATGCAGCGACGCACGAAGATGAGGGACGAGATGCGATTAGGGCATACAAAAAATAGAGAACCGGATTTTTTTTTAAAATAGATCAGGTCCAACGAAAAAAGAGGAGTTTTTCAGAATCGTTAAAATCATATCCGAATCGTAAAATCGCGATTTTAACCCTTAAAATCGCGATTTCAAAACGATTTTAACAATATACGATTTTAACTAAAATTTAAATTGTTCGAGGGTCAAAAATCATAAAATCGTAAGATTTTACGATTAAAATCGCGATTTTAACTACTATGGTAGGAAGAATCAATCGACTTGGGGGAATCGAGCTATTCCACCCCCTTCTAGCTGGTCTATCGGTCCCAACACCATGTAGGCGCTAGGCGTTAGCCTAACGCCCGACTAGCGTCTAGCGAATTTAGAACCTTGCATTACATTAAGCTCTCTTTGTGTATCTTTTTATCACTTATATCTTTCACATTTAATTATAAAATTTATAACTGTCTTTGAATATGCCCATACCATCTCAATTTATTTTTTTTCTCCTTTTATCATATATTGAAATTTATCTAGTTGCTATCAACATTATTTTTTTCATTTTTAAACTATATCAAAACTATACAGTGAAGGGTGGAGTTTCTGTCTTGTAGATATAAAGTATGCAGGGTTGTATCTGTCTTGTGAACTTTTTCTTGTAGGCTATGGGTATACGATGATCACAAAATACTAAAATCTTTTCTTCATTTTAACTACTCACTCTTAATTTGGCTAACGTTCTCTTGATTATTATTGTTGGGAATCGGTGCGCCGGCTAGAAGGGGTGAATAGCCGATCACCCACTTGATTCGCCAGTTTCTTCCTATACGTGTTAGTAAGCACAAGCGGAAATACAAACTACAAATTAAAACAATGCTAATATCAAACCTTTACGTGGTTCGGAGATGATACTCCTACTCCACGGCTGTCCGTAAGGTGGATGATTCCGATCCATTGGTGGATGAGTCCATGGAAGACATCCGACTAGCTCGCGTAGCTCCTTGTGGGTGGAGAAACCTCACCACAACTCGCACAAGACTCCTGAGCATAAAGACTACTAATTGACCTTTAACCAAAACTAATTTCGTCAACCCTAGCCAGCCAAACCGAGCTCCCTTAAATAGAGCTCGTGGCTGAACTAGCCGTTACCAGTCGACTGGTGCCAACACCAGTCGACTGGTTCCAACCGAATCCGAACGTTATAACTTAACGTTCGAATTCCAGCCGACGCCAGCCGACTACACAGAGGATCAGTCGATCGATCTTTCTGTGCCCTACACTAATAGACTGCTACAAGCCGTAGTTAACTGCCTAAACCCTAAACCTAGGGTTTTCCTTCCCGAGTACAATTCTCTCAGCACTTAGATCCTCACGACTCAGCTGACTCTTCACCTAGCAGCCTCGACCTGTTGCCTTCAAGCCTTCTTCGACTTTGACTCTCGTCCCTCGGATGCATACAAGCCCGCGACTTGTCTCCTCATGCCAGCCTTCACCATACCTGAAGCCGTCCATCTAAGCCTATGTGTATCCTGCAAACCTGCACGCTCACATATACATATTAAATACAAGGGTGAACCTCACTTAAACCTTTTGCCTAAACATCAAAATATATGGTCACTCCGACCATATATTGCTCCAACAATCTTTCCATTTTTGATGTTTGGCAATACGTTTAAGTTAGGGAAAACAAATAGCAAATACAATGCTAAATACATAATTGGACTTACATTGCCAAGGCTTCACCTTGGACTTATATCGCCAATGCATATGCAGTCAAACATTCATAGATCCTATCGCAAGGCATCCTCACACCTAAACTCCCCAATGAGTTAGGATTTTTACCAACTGGGCTTTTTAAGAACCACTCCAAGGTTCCCTCTACATTGGACTTACAAAGGCTTTTTAAGAACCTCTCCAAGGTTTCCCTTTTACCAATAAATGAGCAACAATGCTCTTCCTTTACCTAAATGAGCAACAATGCTCCCCTTTTACCAACCGGGCTTTTTAAGAACCTCTCCAAGGTTCTCCCTACATTGGACTTATAAAGGCTTTTTAATGACCTCTCTAAGGGTTCCCCTTTGCCAATAAATGAGCAACAATCCCTCTCCCTTTACCTAAGCTCCCCCTTGACCTAGGATTTCTTGCAAAGGCGTGTTTGGTTTCCCACTTAAACCTAACACTTCTTCCCTTTGCCATGTTGGACCTTTGGATGGCTAGAGAGGGAGGGTGTGAATAGCCAGACACAAACTTTGGCTCTTTTGAACTTTTCTTTCTGCGATCAAAGATTAGCAGTGGAAACAAACTCAGAAAGACAAATACAAAGATACAGAGCAAACCGACGCTAACACGAGGATGCACAAGGTTCGGGGATAACTTGCCCTAGGTGGGCGATCCCTTGATCGTCGGCAGATCAAGCCCCGGTGAACCCGGATATAATAGAGCCTCCTTCTCGGTGGAGAAACCTCTCCACAGATCTCACAGATGAATGAACTTGAGTACAAGAGATCACGAGAAGAAACCTCACCAAAAATCTAACAGGAACACTCAAGCAAGAAGCTTTACAGAGAGCTCAAACAACCCAGCCAAACTTCTCTCGTTTTTCTATTTGTTCTCCTCTTTCGCTCCTCTACTTCCCAGCTTCCTCTTAAGCTCCTGCTCACCATCGCCAGGCTCCATCAGCACCCACTGAGCCACAACCTGACCCACTGACTTCACTGAGCGCTCAGTCCACTGAAGACCTCTTCAGCTGAGCCTCCGTCAGTCGCTAGCCGCACCAGAAGCCGTTGACACCTGGAAACAGGAAACAGACAAACCTGCCACGGTGAAAGTCGCCATTGACTTTTCTCCTTAGCTTGTATCATCCCTATAACGTCTGCACACTTCAACAGATGATTAACAAAACATATCAACAGAAATCAGCAGTGTATCAGAAAAGATCAGATCGAAATCAGGGCGTTTGACAACGATTCAAATTAAAGTTATCAGACACTGATCGGTCATCAGACCAATCAGTGATGACCCTGATCGGTCACCAGACCGATTAGTGAAAGCTCTGAACGATCAGGCTCCAGCCTGATCGGTCCAGTGAGGTCATAGGGATTGTGGATCTTCTTGTGATCGGTCACACTGACCGATCAGGGATGTGGATCGGTCACTCTGATCGATCCAGCAGTTTGCTTGCCACAACTCGCAGGAACCACACACCTGATCGGTGTGTCCTGATCGGTCTGGTGACCGATCAGGTCACTCCCTGACCGATCAGGAGCCATCCTAATCGGTCAGGGTGCGGATAGATCGATCCTTGATCGGTCACGAAGACCGATCAAGGGTTTCTCACAGAGCCAATCTGATCTCTGATCGTTCACCAGACCGATCAGAAGCCAAACAGAAACATTCTGTTCCCTCTCTGATCGTTCACCAGAACGATCAGAGATCGATCCGGGCTCGAGAGTTCGGGAACCTCACTCGGGAGCTTCACTCGGGAGCATGGGCCAACATCTGATCGGACTCCAGACCGATCCAGACACTTGGCTTACTCATGCTTAGTCCTCGGACCAAGATTTCATGCCCGGCTTCACTCACTAGGACCTGCCTTCACTCACCAGGGTTTCGGTCACCTAGCTTCACTCGCTAGGACCCGACTTTACTCACCGGGATTTCAGTTACCTAACTTCACTCGCTAGGACCCGGCTTCACTCACCGGGATTTCAGTCACCTGGCTTCACTCACCAGGACCCGACTTCACTCACCGGGATTTCCGTCACCTAGCTTCACTCACCAGGACCCGGTTTCACTCACCGGGATTTCCATCACCCGGCTTCACTCACCGGGGTTTCCGTCACCTGGCTTCACTCACCAGGACCCGGCTTCACTCACTGGGGATTCCGTCATCCGGCTTCACTCACCGGGACCCGACTTCACTCACCGGGATTTCCGTCACCCGGCTTCACTCACCGAGATTCGGCTTCACTCACCGGGATTTCCGTCACCCAACTTCACTCACCGGGACCCGACTTCACTCACTGGGATTTCCGTCACCCGACTTCACTCACCGGGACTCGGCTTCACTCACCGGGATTTTCGTCACCCGGCTTCACTCACCGGGACTCGGCTTCACTCACCGGGATTTTCGTCACCCGGCTTCACTCACCGGGACCCGGGTTCACTCACCGGGATTTCCGTCATCCGGCTTCACTCACCGGGACCGGGCTTCACTCACCGGGACCCGGCTTCACTCATCGGGATTTACGTCACCCGGCTTCACTCACCGAGACTCTACTTCACTCACTGGGATTTCCATCACCCAGCTTCACTCATCGGGATTTTCGTCATCCAGCTTCACTCACTCGGACCCGGCTTCACTCACCGGGATTTGGCTTCACTCATCGGGACCCGGCTTCACTCATCGGGATTTCCGTCACTTCGTGCCCAGTCCCCGACCAGGACTTAATCCGAATTACTCAACCAAACTTAAATCGGTGTCAACACCAAAACAACAATCGGGCTAGATTGCATCAACATGACACACATAACAAAGAACTCCAACAATATTCCAATTATTGGATTCTTTAATCTCTAATGATCACAAATAATGTGTATTAACCCCGATAAGATTATCCACTTGTTTTACATCATTAGGGCTCTTTTCGACTACTGAAAAACAGTTTCAGCCTGTATCAGTCGATTGCGACAGTTACCAGTCGACTGACCTAGTCGAAAAATCATATAGTACCTAGTCTCTCTCTAGACAACATTGTTATCAGTCGACTACCCCCTGAGCCAGTCGACTGATACCCTGATTTCAACATTTTCAGCATTTTGAATCCAATTTCAGAAATGCGCTGATAATTCCATAATTCTCTAAAAATTTTCAAATTTTGTGGACAAGTTTGTGGTACCCGTGTCTATTTAGAAAAAATACATTAAAAAATATATCTATTACCAATCCTTAGATTGAAACAAAACCCAAAACTATCTAAATGGTTCAATTGAACCTTGACCTAAAGTCCTAGTTTTGGCTTTCTCTTGATGTATCTGTCCATACCAAACCACAATCCACCCCTAGCATTGGTTTATATAGCATATATACATCAAAAATTACTTTTCATGCAATATGACATCAATGTCATATTTTCATACATGAAACTCAATTCCAATATGCCAAATTCTTAGGATTGAGATTCAAATTCATCTCCAAATCCTTTGGCACATTCTATGGTCTACCTAGACTTCCAGGAGAAATCCTCCCGAGATCCATTGACCATGGGTCCCAACTTGGCTCCTAGAGCTCCCCCTTCAGCTCTTAGCCTTAGCCACCTCCCTAGGTGACTCTTCTACAAACACAAGGCCACACTGGTTTACCTCCGGTGATTCTTGGCCTACAAATCTAACTTTCTTAACTTTGAACACCTTGTCCTTAGTTAAGATTTTCTTTCATTTAACCTTGGATATCTTATCCTTGATAAAGGTCTTTTTGCCCTTAAATGACATTCCCTTGTCATTTTTGGACTTTTCATTGCTATAGTCATATGACATCCTTACATATGACTTCTCCATAGCATTGGAGAACTTAGATGGATATCCTAGACCCGATCTATCATTGTTGGGTTTTTGATCACCCAACACCATAGCTAAACCCTTAGATCCAATAGTAAATTTATCTAGGGTTTTCTCTAAGTTATCAAGCTTTGCCCTCAATGCTTGATTTTCCCTTTCTAGGTTTTTAAACCTAGAATCAACATATCCACCTTAGACATTCCTAGACCTACCTATCTTTCTAGGCATATGTCTCCCCTTCTTGGGATTAATGCCTTGGTCCTTAGGTCTAACGGTCTTGGTTTTATCATGACATGATTTCTTAGGGTTTTGATCTATATGATTAACCCTATTTTTATCATGATATCTAAAACCAAAATTATTCATGGGCAAATAATTTCTATTATTTCTAGCATGAATGGAGGAATTTAAATTTGAATTAAATGTCAAATTAAAGTTAGGGATTACCTCCCTTACCCTTGTAGCTTCCCCTTAATGTGAGCTTTTATTTTTCTCCTTCCTCTCTCACTTTCTCAAATGCTTAAATTTCTTGAATTCTCTTTTCTTTGAGCATTTGGTGTGTTAGTGTTCTAGCTCACTACATGTGAAGCACCTAATGTGCTTCTTCTTTTTCTTTTCCCTACAACCCATTTTAGATTTTAAAGAAATTGACTTCGGTTTAGGGTTTATCTCCTTTTTCTTACTTAATGGACACTTGTCCTTGTAGTGTCCCTTCTCATTGCACCCAAAGCAAATAATGTGGTCTTTTGACTTTGCTTTGGTGGAGGTGGAAGCTTCTTCTTGCTCCGGTGTTGAGGGTGGTCTCTCCTCCCCCTTAATCCTTGAATTTGAGACTTCTTCTTTACCCTTTGATGAAGTAGATGGTTCTTCATCCTCTTGTACCAC
The DNA here is from genome assembly GCA_024364735.1 of Boesenbergia rotunda. Lineage (NCBI taxonomy): Eukaryota > Viridiplantae > Streptophyta > Magnoliopsida > Zingiberales > Zingiberaceae > Boesenbergia > Boesenbergia rotunda. The sequence continues at coordinate 82,038 of JAGFNQ010008937.1, read as the reverse complement.
TTCACTGAGGAGGTGAATAATTTCTCATCTTCTTTCTTCTCCTCCTCGGATGTTGAGCTCTTCTCCTCATCCAATTGGTCCTTCTCTTCTTCTTGGACCATCAAGCTCATCTCCTTGGGCTCTTCTTCTTGTGTAGACTTTTGATGAAAAGCAATCATCTTGCTCCATAGCTCATGAGCTTTTTTATATTTACTTACACCACTAATTATATCATTAGGCATTATTAAGTAATATTGAGATTACCTTTTCATTTGCCTTTAATTGTGTTTGCTGCTCCTTGGTCCAATATCTTAGTCGGAGTTTTTTCCCATGCTCATCTTCGGGACTTCAAATGGTTTTTCAATGGCGATCATTAGATCCTAATCCATGTGGAACCAAACCTTTGTCCACATTCTCCAATAATCAAAACTCTCGCGGTTGTAGGGAGGTGGAACATTAATATCGTCTCCTAATCTTTCTTTGATCCCCATTTCCTCTAGCTCTTTGCTCTCCCGGCGGTTAGTCCGTAGACGAGTAACCCCGACTCTGATACCACTTGTCGGGAATCGGAGCGCCGGCAAGAGAGGGGTGAATAACCGATCACCCACTTGATTCGCCGGTTTCTTCCTACACGTGTTAGCTGTTGGGACCGGTGCGTACGACTAAAGGGGGGTGAATAGCCGTTCACCCACTTCAATCGCGGTTTTCTTCCTACACGTTAGCGTGCGCAAGCGGAAATACAAGTAATATACATAAACAAACTCTAACGCAAACCGTTTACGTGGTTCAGAGATAAGACTCCTACTCTATGGCTATCCGTAAGGTGGACGATCCCGATCCATCGGTGGATGACTCCCCGGAAAGCCTCCGGCTAGCTCGCGTTGCTCCTTGTGAGTTGAGAAACCTCGCTATAACCTTGCAACAACACCTGAGCACTTATAGACTACTAATAAGCTTTACCCAAGTTTATTTCATCAACCCTAGCCAGCCAAACCAAGCTCCATTAAATAGAGCTCGTGACTGAACTAATCGTTACCAGTCGACTGGTGCCAACACCAGTCGACTGGTTCACTTCGGATTTGAACGTTGTAGCCCAACGTTCGAATTCCAGCCGACACCAGTCGACTACACAGAAGATCAGTCGACGGATCCTTCTGTGCCCTACATCAGTCGACTGCTACAAGCCGCAGCCGACTACCAAAACCCTAAACCAAGGGTCTCCCTTCCGGAGTACAATTCTCTCAGCACTCGGACCCTCACGACTCAGCTGACTTTTCATCTAGCAGCCTCGACCTATTGCCTTCAAGCTTTCTTCGACATTGGCTCTCGTCCCTCGGATGCATACGAGCCCAAGGCTCGTCCTCATGCCATCCTTCGCGTATTCCTCGAAGTGCGACGATTCCCTCGGCTCATCGTTCCTGCTTTGTCCACGGTCCCTCGGATGCATACAAGCCCACGACTTGTCTCCTCATGCCATCCTTCACCGGACCCGAAGCCGTCCAGCTAAGCCTATGTATATCCTGCAAATCTGCACACTCACATACACATATCAAATACAAGAGTGAACCTAACTTAAACCCTTTACCCAAACATTAAAACACATGGTCACTCCGGATCATAGATTGCTCTAACAATCTCTCCCTTTTTGATGTTTGGCAATCCGTTTAAGTTAGGGAAAACAAATAGCAAATACAATGCTAATAAACATTTGGACTTACGTTGTCAAAACTTCATTTTGAACTTGTACCGCCAATGCATATGCAATCATGCAATGTAAACAAAACGGGCTTTTTAAGAACCTCTCCAAGGCTCCCCTGCATTGAACTTACAAAGACTTTTTAAGAACTTCTCCAAGGTTTCCCCTTTGTCAATAAGTGAGCAACATGCTCCCCCTTTACCTAAGCTCCCCCTTAACCTAAGATTTCTTGCAAAGGCATGTTTGGTTTCCCACTTAAACCTAACACTTCTCCCCCTTTGCAACACATAAAAAAGAACTCTAACAATATCCCAATTATTAGATTCTTTAACCTGTAATGATCATAAACAAAGTGTATTAACCCTCCATGATATTATACACTTGTTTTATATCATTAGGACACTTTTCAACTGCTGAAAAATAGTTTCAGCCTGTATCAGTCGTCTCAGATAGTTATCAGTTGACTGACCTAGTCGAAAAACCATACAGTAGCTAGTCTCTCTCTAAACAACACTGTTACTAGTCAACTGCCCCCTGAGTCAGTCCACTGATACCCTGATTTCAGCCTTTTCAGCATACTGAATCTAATTTCAGAAATGCATAACTAATTCCACATATCTTCAAAAATTCCCAAATTTTGTGGAGAAGTTTGTGGTACCCGTGTCTACTTGGGAAAAATACATTTAAAAATGTATTTATCACCAATACCAAGATTGACACAAAACCCAAAACTATGTAAATAGTTCAATTGAATCTTAACCTAAAATCCTAGTTTTGGCTTCCTCTTGATGTATCTGTTCATACCAAACCTATTTTATATGACATCTATACATCAAAAACCAATTTTCATGAAATATGACCTTAATGTCACATTTTTATGCATGATACTCAATTTCAATGTGCCAAATCCCAAGGATTGAAACTCAAGTCCGTTTCCAAATCCTTTGGCACATCCCATGGTCTATCTAGACTTCTGGGAGAAATCCTCCCGAGATCCAATGACTATGGGTCCCAACTTGGCTCCTAGAGCTCTCCCTTGAGCTCTTAGCCTTAGCCACCTCCCTAGGTGACTCTTCAACAAACACAAGGCCACACCGGTGTACCTCCGGTGATTCTTGGTCTACAAACCTAACCTTCTTAACTTTGGACACTTTGTCCTTGGTTAAGTTCTTCTTTTTCCCTTTAAATGGCTTTACCTTGTCATTCTTGGGCTTCCCCTTGCTATAATCATATGACACCCTTGCATATGACTTCTCCATAGCATTGGAGAACTTAGATCGGTATCCTAGAGTCGATCTATTATTGTTGGGGTTTTGACCACCCAACACCATACCTAAACCCTTAGATCCAATAGTGAATTTATCTAGGGTTTTCTCTAATTTTTCAAACTTTGCCCTCAAAGCTTGATTTTCCCTTTCTAGGTTCTTAAACCTAGAATCAACATGCCCACCTTGGACATTTCTAGACCTATCCATTCTAGGCATATGTCTTCTCTTCTTGGGATTAATGTCTTGGTCCTTAGGTCTAAAGGTTCTAAGTTTATCATGATGCATGAATTTCCTAGGGTTTTGATCTACATGATTAACTCTATTTTTATCATGATATCTAAAACCATAATTATGCATGTGAAAATAATTAACATCATAATTCCTAGCATGCATGAAGAAGTTTAAATTTGAATTGCATTTCAAATTAAAGTTAGGGATTACCTCCCTTACCCTTGTAGCTCCCCCTTGATGTGAGCTCCTTTTTTTCTCCTTCTTCTCCCACTTCCTCAAATGCTTTAATTTCTTGAATTCTCCTTTCTTTGAGCATTTAGTGTAGTAGTGTCCTAGCTCACCACACGTGAAGCACCTTATATGCTTCTTCTCCTTCTTTTCCCTACAACGCACGTTAGAATTTAAAGGGAATAACTTGGGTTTAGAGTTTACCTCCTTTTTCTTACCCAATGAACACTTGTCCTTGTATTGTCTCTTATTATTACATCCAAAGCAAAAGATGTGATCCTTTGACTTTGTTTTGGTGGAGGTGGAAGCTTCTTCTTGCTCCGGTGTTAAGGGTGATCTCTCTTTCCCCGAAATCCTTGAAGTGAAGACTTCTTCTTCCCCTTTTGATGAAGTGGATGGTTCCTCATTTTCTTGTGTCACTTCACTTGAAGAGGTGGATAATTCCTCACCTTCTTCCTTCTCCTCATCGGATGTTGAGCTCACCTCCTCATCCGATTGGTCATTCTCCTCTTCTTGGACCATTAAGCTCATTTTCTTGGACTCTTTCATAATTGAGCTTGTGTAGGGTGTTCATGAAGCGCCATCATTTTGCTCCATAGTTCATGCGCATTTTTATATTTACCTACACGGCTAATTACATCGTTAGGCAAAATATTAAGTAAAATTGAAATTACCTTATCATTTGTCTTTGATTGTGTTTGTTGCTCCACATTCCAATATTGTGGTCGGAGCTTTTTCCCGTGTTTATCTTTCGGGACTTCAAATAGTTCTTCGAGCGCGATCATGAGATCCCAATTCATGCCGAACCGAGTCTTTGTCCGCATCCTCCAATAATTGAAACTCTTGCGGTCGTAAGGAGGTGGAACATTGATATTGTCTCCTAATATTTCTTCAACTGCCATTTCCTCTAGTTCGTTGCTCTCCGTAGACAAGCGACCCCGGCTCTGATACCACTTGTTGGGACCGGTGCGTACGGCTAGAGGGGGGTGAATAGTCGTTCACCCACTTTAATCGCGATTTTCTTCCTACAATATTAGCGTGCGCAAGCGGAAATACAAGTAATATAAATAAACAAACGTTAACGCAAACCATTTACGTGGTTCGAAGATAAGGCTCCTACTGCGCGGCTATCCGTAAGGTGGACGATCCTGATCCGTTGGTGGATGACTCCCCGGAAAGCCTCCGGCTAGCTCACGTTGCTCCTTGTGGGTGGAGAAACCTCGCTACAACCTTACAACAACACCTGAGCACTTATAGACTACTAATAAGCTTTACCCAAGCTTATTTCATTAACCCTAGTCAGCCAAACCAAGCTCCATTAAATATTGCTCGTGGCTAAACTAGCCGTTACCAGTCGACTGGTGCCAACACCAGTCGACTGGTCCACTTCGGATTCGAACGTTGCAGCCCAACGTTCGAATTCCAGCCGACACTAGTCGACTGCACAGAAGATCAGTCGACTGATCTTTCTGTGCCCTACATCAGTCGACTGCTACAAGCCGCAGTCGACTGCCCAAACCCTAAACCTAGGGTATCCTTTCCCGAGTACAATTCTCTCAACACTCAGTTCCTCACAACTCAGCTAGCTTTTCACCTAGTCGCCTTAACCTGTTGCCTTCAAGCCTTCTTCGACTTTGGCTCTCGTCCCTCGGATGCATATGAGCCCGCGACTTGTCCTCATGTCATCCTTCTTGTATGCCTCGAAGTGTGTTTCCCTTGGCTCATCGTTCTTGTTTTGTCCACGGTCCCTCAAATGCATACAAGCCCACGGCTTGTCTCCTCATGCCACCTTCACCGGACCCGAAGCCGTCCAGCTAAGCCTATGTGTATCCTGCAAACCTGCACACTCACATACACATATCAAATACAAGGGTGAACCTAACTTAAATCCTTTGCCCAAACATCAAAACACATGGTCACTCCGGATCATAGATTGCTCCAACATTAGCAACCGCAAGCGGAAATACAAACTACAAATTAAAACAATGCTAACATCAAACCTTTACGTGGTTCGGAGATGATACTCCTACTTCACGGCTGTCCGTAAGGTGGACGATCCCGATTCGTCGGTGGATGAGCCCCCGGAAGACCTTTGGCTAGCTCGTGTAGCTCCTTATGGGTGGAGAAACCTCACCACAACTCGCACAAGACTCCTGAGCACAAAGACTAATAATTGACCTTTAACCAAAGCCAATTTCATCAACCCTAGTCAGCCAAACCGAGCTCCCTTAAATAGAGCTCGTGGCTGAACTAGTCGTTATCAGTCGATTGGTGCCAACACCAGTCGACTGGTTCCAACCGAATCCGAACGTTACAGCCCAACGTTCGAATTCCAGCCGACACCAGTCGACTGCACAGAGGATCAGTCGACTGATCTTTCTGTGCCCTATACTAGTCGACTGCTACAAGCCGTAGTCGACTGTCCAAACCCTAAACCTAGGGTTTCCTTTTCCGAGTACAATCTCTCAGCACTCGGACCGTTACGACTCAGCTGACTCTTCACCTAGTAGCCTCGACCTGTTGCCTTCAAGTATTCTTCGACTTTGGCTTTCGTCTCTTGGATGCATACAAGTCCGCGGCTTGTCTCCTCATGCCATCCTTCACCGGATCTGAAGCCGTCCAGTTAAGCCTATGTATATCCTGCAAACCTGTACACTCACATACACATATTAAATACAAGGGTAAACCTAATTTAAACCCTTTGCCTAAACATCAAAATACATGGTCACTTCGAATTATAGATTGCTCCAACAATTATCTCTGTGTTGACTAATAGATTTACGATATTCAAAAAAAACTCTTTGTTATATGAATTTATAGTTATTCATCTTAATCAATCTCTCAATTATTTTATTATTATTGTAACTACATTTCATATACTCAATCTATTCTACTTTAAGGATCTATCTGCACCATGATCAACAGGCACAATACTATCTGAAAATATATACAACTAGTTACATTATATTGGATCATTTGAAAAACATGGACATTGTGCTAATGACTACACCCTCTATGGCTCCAACACTAGTAACTACATTTTCATTCGTACCATTATCACATCAACATAATTACTATATATAATCACTAAATACAGAATACAAATGCAAGTGAAAAAACAAAAAGAAAGATAGGAAAACACTGCACTGCGGGAATGAAATCTACATATAACTTCGGTCTTGTTGTGTTGGAATTGTATCTGTCATCATTAACGTAAAAGGGGTAGTGTTTTCATTCATTGTTACGCTCAGTTTCATGGATGTATCCTAGAAACTATTATATGAGTATCAAATAGGGCTCGTAGTATCAGTTGAATGTGGATGGTAGATAACACATTTGGTTGTGGTTAATGTATTTGTTGAATTTTGGATCATTATCTATATAGTTCAGTCATAATATGCAAGTATATGGCTGAGCAGTGAGGCCAATTGGTAGTCATCTTCTCTGTGCTAGAGTTGCTTGGTTGCTTTCTACTAATTGTTGCAGTGTAATTTTTAATTATCCTTTATTTTGCTAGATTTTTTTGAATGACTTTCTAACTCTCTGGTTGTAGGCTTGTAGCCTCGTTGAGTTCTATTATTTTTGGAGATGAATTAGCCTTGATCCTTAGTCTTCAATTATGCCTTCTTGTTCAACTAGTTAGAAATGCTTTCTCAGTTGTTACTAAAGTAAGTTTGCCTTTATAATGGAGTTTGATTGGAAACCATTTTTCTTTGCAAAAATAAAAAATAAAAATAAAAAATCTGGTTCGACAGTATAAAAGCCTAAACTTAAGACCTAAATAAAATTACAGTATGTTTCATTCAATTGATTCATTGTGGATACCTTTTGTTTTTTCCCACTTCAGTTTTTTTTTATATTTTGTGCATTCCTCCCGTCTCGATGCCGAGCTCAAAAGGTCAATCTACTTCTAATTAGCAACTAACTGTAGAATTTTCAGAGAGGACAAATCCTGCATCCTGAGACTTGTCTATGCTCAAAAGAAGAAAAAAAAATACATGGAATCTTTTACGATTTGTTTACTTATTTCAGTTATTACACCAAAAGGCTCCATTTGAACGGTAGATCCAAGACATCAAGACATCGTGTTGTCATCCTCGAATTAACATTCATCACTTTTGCCATGCAGAACTAGAGAAACACCTCCAGGTTGGAGAATGAGGACATGTTACCAGAATAAGATCAAATACAAATTTCACTGTGACAATGAGCAATGCTTTTTTGTCGCTATAGCAATACAAAGACTTGTATTTACCACACTCATCTAGCCCCAAGGGCGTAGTGCAGCTGTTCCAGAGGCAGAATTGATTCCAATCGCAGGGCTGAGAGCTACGGAATACCTTGGGGGCTTGCTGTGTATCTGATGCTGTATATCTGATTTATGGGTCTGTATCTTGGGTCGGCTATATTGGATTGTTTGATGTGAGTGAAATTATCTTTTTTGCTTTCTTTACCAGTCATCTAGATGCGTTCTTCACCCATGCTACATGTTATTATTGCACTGATACTCAGGAGACTGAAGCCTCAAACATTGCAGCACAATCTCAACTTGGAGCTGCAGCAGATCCCAAATGGCCGCTGTGGTTGATAACGTACTCATCCATGGAGTAATTACAAAGATAAGGGTCCCATCCTCGTGCACGGTCACGTCATAGGTTACAAGTGCTAGCATCCTTTGCATTTACCTCTTTCATCAGCATAACCCTTCCATTTTGCAAATCACTCACCCGCCCACCTCCCCAGCCCATCCCGTCATGTTTTCTTTTGTGGGTGTGAATGTCTTTTTAATTGAATGTGATAATTATTGATTTATTTTTTTTAATTATTATCTTTTTAATGCTAATATGGTTTCTGTTTATATTAATTCGTATCCATGGATTCGACTTTGGTAACTGAGTCACGCTTTTCTTCGTTAATTTGTCTTTTAGTATAAGAGAACTAGAGTTTAAAAAACCAGAGACAAATAGAATAAAAAACCAGAGGAATGCGAGGAAGAATGTACATGATCTGGATAAAAGCATTTATCACATTTCAATTTTATTCATATGAAAAGCCATCAAAATGTCGAGAAGTCAAAATCACAAGGAGTGGTGAGCATGCGCACGCCGAAAGACAAGAAAAATAAAAACTTCAAAAAAGTTTCCAGTGAAATTGACGAGAGCAACCGTACACGACTTTATTTATCTACGTGGACGTGCAGATCAACACGTCGGGAGATCTGACGGCGGAGGAGGAAGCTTCTGGTTTGGGAGGGGTCCATCGTCGACCACCCACGTCATCCTCAGCCCCCAGCTGAGGTGTGCGTCGATATGGCAATGCATGAGCCAGACACCTGTAAATTCTCATAGATTAAAAACTAATTTTTTTTTATGAATTTAATCAGTATTTTACTTTGACGAAATAAAATGTTTGTTTTTCCTTCACTAACCCGGATTGTCAGCCCTGAACCGGATGGCCAGCCACCCCCCGACTGGCACGCCCACGGTGTTGCTCTGTACAGGGTCAACCAAATTGAACCGGCTCGGGTCGTTGGCAGGGTTGAAATTGCCGAACCCCCGGCCGACCACGTAGAAGTTGTGCCCATGGAGGTGCATCGGGTGGCTCTCCGCCCCCAGCACGCCGGTCCCCTGCAGCACCACCTCCACACTAGTGTTAAACGGTAACCGCACCACCCGCGTCCCGTGCTCGACGAACGTGTTGTTGGGCGGCGTCCCCGTGAAATTGAAGAAAAATAGAGGCTCCTCCGGGAAGTCCTCCCGGTACACGACCCCCTGTGACCGCCGCTGGTAGTGCTCCTGAAGCAGCGCCGTCGTCGGCATCGTGAACGAGACGTTGTTGATCGACGCGGCGAACTTGGTCCCGTTGGGCCCTTGGCAGGTCTGGTTCTTGGGGCACGGGTCAGCCCCGAGCCCGACCGTGAAGAAGAAGCGCCGGTCCACAGCCTGCGGAACGTCCACCGGGTGCCATGCATCCGCAAGGGAGCGGAGTCTCCCGGAGTAGTTCGCGGCATACGCCGTGTCGTTGAGGGCGGGAATCTTCGGCTTAAAGAGCGGGATCTTTTTCAAACTTGTCCTCCCATTCGAATTTTGGTACTCCAGGATGCCGGCAGCTGTGGTGTTGTCAAAGGTCCCCTGGCCGGTGGCGTACGGACGAATGGCGAGGAGGAAGGAGGCGTCTGGGGCGGCTGAGGCGGTGCGGAGGAGGACATTCGTGGTCTGCCCCGGCGTGACGAGGACGACGTCAACGTCGAGGGGCTTGACGTAGGAGGCATCGGTCTCGACGACGGTGAGGCTGTGGTTGGCGATGCTGAAGAATAGCTCGTCGTTGAGTGCGGCGTTGATGAGACGGAGCAGGTACGCCTTCCCCGGCTTCACCTCCAGCTTAAACGTATCTGTTCAGAACAGTAAACCGTGATAATTAGCAAAAATAATTTAGTTAAAAATCTAATAATCAACAATTTAATGGCCTTTTTTCGAGCACTTATACAAAGGCCCAGGAAGGCCGTTAATTGTGTGGGCATCGGATACATTTGGGCCGGAGCCAGTTCGGAGGGCTTGGGCTATGACAGCCTCCGGGTCCGCATTAAACCACTCACCTATTATTAACAATTAAACTAATTATGTTTACATATAAAATTGATCTATTATCGAAATTAATTAACCAATTAATTATTTAATTACCGAAGATGATGGGGATTTCCTTGTGAGGTTTAGGGAAGGGATAAGGACGGCCGCCGGGTTTAGGCAGGATGATGAGTGGGCCGTAAACCGTGGCCCGTAACCAGGACGCGTGGGCGTGCCACCACATCGTGCCTCTCTGGCCCGTTACGGTGAAGTTGTAGACGTAGGTCTGGCCCGTTTGTATGGGGCACTGAGTGATGTACGCTGGGCCGTCGGCCCACCCACTCATTAATTGTCTTATCCCATGCCTGAAACCATTAATCCATCTAATTAACACTAATTAAATCAGAATTCTAACAGAACCTTAATCCCACGTACCAGTGCATGGTGATGTTGTACCCTACGTGGTTGACCACCTTGACTATGACGCGATCGCCTTCTCTTGCGACGATCCTCGGCCCGGGGAACTGCCCGTTGACCGTCACAATGCTCTTGCTCTTGCACAGCTTCGTCACCTTCTGCATCGTTATCTGCAGAACAGCAAATAATGAAAGTAATTAATTAACCATTCAAAGAGATTAGTTAATTAATTACACTACGTAAAATATTAAAGAACCAGTAGAGAAAGTACACTCGTACGTCAAACTTGTAGTGCCTTGTAGTGCTTGCCGCCGAGAGCCGTGCAACAGCCAGCAAAATGCTAACAACTAGAAGGGAACTGATCAGGGAAGCCATATATGCGTAGCTTCCTGCAGGGCTTGAAGTATTCGAGTATCGAGATTGATCAGAGCTCTACTATATATATATTGACACAACAAGTCTTTATTTAATCTTTACTAAAGTAATTAGGCAAAAAGGAACTTGGAAGGAGTTGGGTCGAGCTGAACTGTAGAGTGTTTGCAAAGAAATTTTTTCACTGTTATAACACACACTGAATCAACAGTTCAACCTTGTCATTAAAGGACGGGAAAAAGGAAGTTAGCTTTAAATTAATTTAGTGATTATATATATATATATATATATATATATATATATATATATATATATATATATAAAATTTTTGGGGTGGTTTGGGATTTAACTTAGAAGCATAAGCATATATGGGGTTGGTGCACTAGAATTCAACAGCATATAATAGCGAGTGCAAGCACATGCACCAACTTCTTCCTTCGTATATGTACTTTATTTACATTAATAATATGTGTGATTTGACTGTGAATGGGGCCTCGAGTGGTTGATTTGCTTTGTGACCAAGGGAAACGATTGGACGTATATCATAATTGCATTATAATCATTAAAATAAATTATACATGTTCGATATGAAATGGCATTGATCCGGGTGGATGTGAGGTGGCCGGATGCAGGGTTTGCTCAGACCAATCCCTGTAGGGGGATGACCTGGTCATAACAAGTTGAACGAAAGGCTGGGTCGGTGGTTAAAGCGATCCTCTCGGTTGGTCGACCGATGGAAGGCCGCTCGAGCATGGAGTAGTCCAGTGGACCGGCGATGCTCGGCCAAATTCCCGCTTAGCGAGGTACCCGCCCGACCACTTAGTTACGGTCGGTTCTGCACGAGTAAATGCAGTTGCGACTGATGGGGGCAAGCCAATTTAGGTGAGACTCTTGGAAAGAGTGGCGCCACAACTTGTCGATCGACTGAATACTAGCGGTTGGCTGGCCGGGAAGAAGCTCGTACGCCATATAGAGGATATCATTTGCATGTCGCTCAAGTACAATCGATGTATCAGGCAGTTAAGAAAGGCATATGACTGTACCACTAGGTCTGGCAGCTAGGCAATAGGGTAACATATTCCAAACCCCTTTGTCGGCCAGCAAAGCCTGTTGTCGGCTTCGTGCATTAAGTTCCGCAAGATACTTTGACAGGTTTTTGTCTGTCGTCCCGCCTATATAAAGCCCCCCTCTTCACACGCCGGTATGCACTATGCACTATAGTTCTACAGTCCCCCCTCTCACATTTTGTTCACCGGAGTCCTGACTTGATCGTCTGGAGGGCCCGCGCCGGGTATCCTCTTGGATGACCTCTAACGATTTTCTTCCTTCGCAGGGACTCCCGCTTGCTGTCATCCTTGAGCGCCCGACCGGGCATCCCTACCGTCCGGTCGGACCTCTTGATCATCCGATTGATGACTCAGTGTTCAATCTTCGATCCACATTTGAGCGCGTCATCACGTGGTGGCCCCCTTTGCTTGCCAACAGGATCAAATTTGACGCTGTCCGTGGGAACTCTTCACCTGATCAGAAGACAAAAGATGGGCGACTCTAAAAGATGGCCATCACTAGGCTCACAAGAAGATTTTGAGCTGCTAGACATTGCTAAGGCCCAGAAGCTGGCGCAGCAACAACCACCAAGTGGTTGTCCGGCCATTGGCCTCTCGGTCACCTCGGCCGCAGCAGGGCCTGCCCAACCAAAAGCTGATACTCACCTAGGTGCGAACGTCTATTTCCCCCGAGCCTTCTTCCTTGTTCAGGGATCAATTTTAGTCATGAGATCATGTCCAAGTTCGATAAACTTCATCAGATCTCTATTGGAAAAAGTCTGAAAATCTGAAACTGAATGTTTCAGATCGTATCAGGGAGTATCAGGAATCCTGATCGGTCACCGGATCGATCAGGCATAAGGCTGATCGGTCCCCGGACCGATCTGGCTCCATTCTATAACGATCGGTCCACAGACCGATCAGAGGGCATCAGTGACTTTACGAAATTCTGATCAACCTTACTGAGCCAACCTGGATCGGTCCCCGGACCGATCTGGCACCCTATGGTGATCAGTCCACAGACCGATCAGGGGGTTCACAGTAAGCCTCCCAAGGCTACCGATCGCTTCCTGATCGATCAGCCGATCGATCAGGGACATGCCTGATCGGTCACCTGACCGATCAGGATCAGGCCAGCCCGATCAGGCCAGAGCCCGATCGGTCTGGGGACTATCAGATCGAACGGTGATCCGTTCAGGCGCATTAAAATCTGGTTGGTGGACCGATCCACCAACCAATTAAATCCTCTACAGCCTCTCTTTCCTGAACCCTAGCGCCGAAAAACCTCCCACCTGTGCAATCTTTGTGTCGTGCGAAAGCTCTCCCAGTCTTTCTTCTTCCTAGAGAGAGCCTCCGCGCGTGCAGTCCTAAGGAGTTCGTCCGGGCTCTGTTTTCTTCCTGCTTCCTGCGACGTTTTCTCGCTGAAGGGCCTTATGATCTCTCTCTTGCGCCGGGTTTTCTCCTACGCAAGCTTGTTTTTCCAACCTCCAAGAACTTCACAAATGGCACATAAGTAAGTGTTTGTCTCAGTTTTCCTTTCAAATCAGTTCATAAATTATGTGTGAGGCTAACCATGTTTTGTGCCGTGATTCCTTGTTTCGTGCCATGACCCCTTGATCTGGCCGTGACCATCTTGTATTGACCGTGACCCTTTTTGCGTCATTTTATCACCTTATGATCAAATCTCATTTTTGAACTATTATTGTTCTTCGTTTGATCAAATGTTTTATCTCTTATTCACTGATTGGGTCTTGTCTTTTGATCTACCCTTAATCTTGTGTCGTGATTATTTTGGGTTGAATTCTTTCCGTGATCAATTCAATCAATCCAATCTCTAGAAAATCTTCCAAGGGCAAAGAACCCAAAGAGGGCAGCGCAAAGGGGAAAGCCCCTTCTTCTTCTGCGCCCTCCAGAAGGCCTCAGCCTTCTTTAAGTTCTCGTTTTCCTAATGCTGCATGTGAGCAGGCATATCAATCTCGCACCTTCAAGCTACTTCCCTGTCGATCCATTGACGTTCCATTTTTGACTGAGTACTGTTCATCAATCATGGAGATTGTCACCTTTTATAATCTTGGTTTTCTCCTCTCTTTGGAGAAAACTATCAATCATGACCTAGTCTCAGAGTTCTATAACAACCTTTAGCAGGGACCTCAAGGAGGCTTCGAGTTCACCACTCGAGTCGCCAAGAAGAATCTTGATTTTTCTTACGAGATCTTGGCAGAGTATTTGGGTGGTCGACGATCACCAAACTTGTATTCAATCTACCCTGAGCTTCCTGACCCTTTATTGGCACCCTTTGCGGATGTGACTCCAGATGGCATCCATCAGTATTTCTTCGGTCATCCCCGCCCAGACGGTCTCGATGAGCTAGGCACTGATTTTCCTACCTTTGCGGCACTTCGTCTCTCTCCTACCAATTACATCTTATTCAAGATCATCACAAATTGTATCCTACCAATCACTTCTAAGCCCCTATCTGAGATTCAACCCTATCACTGCCTGATGCTGTACGGCATGCACTGCCGTTTGGACTTCGACATCATGGAGAGCATCTTCCAGTCTATTTTATCCTATCGCGAGTCGAGTCGTCGCACGGTCTACATGTCGTTTGGTCATGTCATCACCGACTGGCTTATGTCGGTAGGTGTTGATGTCACCAAGGGCAGGACCATGCCCATGGTAAAACAAGACTGCAGACTTGGTCGACGGGCATCCGCCAAGTCTGGCATCATTGTTCGGGCACACGATCATGCATTGGTTTGGAAGGATGGTAGGGTGCTTGGTGAGCTACCGAGGGGAGGTCCACAAGTTCAGGCGCCAGTCGATGCTGCTGCGGATTACGATGATGAGCCTGAACCAGATCTGCGCTGGCAGATCTCAGAGCTGGAGCAGACCTTCCAGCATGATTTTCAGTTGCGAGAGACTCATCGCGAGGAGGTCAGGTCACAGTTCCGATCCATCGATAGCAAGCTGACCTCGATTGAGACCGACGTTTCTGGAGTTCGCACTTTACAGCAGACATGGTACGATGAGTGGCGCCGCCATACATTTCCAGGGGATGCTCCTTCGGGTAGTGCTGCACCAGGGTCTGCGGATGCCACGATGGATGACCTCATGCACGATGACGACCCTCCCGCTGACGTTTGAGCTTGGATGCCTGCTGCCTTTTCTCATGATCTGTGTACTTGATCATTTTTGGTCTGTGTGACTTTTGGGCTATGTGCCCCATGACTTGCTTATTGTGGTCTTGCACCACACGTACCTGGATTTTGATGCATCTGTCTTGCATCGTGTGATTTCTCTGGATGTTTAATGACTTATTTCTTTTTGACTTTAATGCATGTTTTATTCTACTTTAGTTACTCCTTGTTGATGCTATGTTGTACTATCTACATATTTGATCCATAGATATCTTCATGCTTATGATGCCATGCTCATATGATACATATGCTTGTTTTGCCATGCCTATATGTTTTTTTTGTCATATGTATTCATATGCTTATCAAAAATCAATCTGTTATTTTGGGATACCCCTAGGGTTGAGAGAGAGTATAGTTTAAACTTAACAGCCTTTCTAGACCTCTTTTCAGTGTTCGACAAAGGGGGAGAGTGTTGGTTGGTTAAGTTTAGGATGATCATATTGTAGGGGGAGGATTTGGATTCCCCTATGATTCCAAATTTGAAAAAATTGATTGAGAATCCCTAAACTTAAAATCGGGTTGTCAAACAACAAAAAGGGGGAGATTGTTGATGCAGTCTGGCCCTGATTATTGTTTTGGTGTTGACACCGATTTTAGTTTAGGTTGATTATGATGATTATGATTAAGTCCTGGTCGGGGATCAGGCATGGAATGAAAAGTCCTAGCTTGGAGGGCTAGGTGTTGAAAATCCTAGCTTGGAGGGCTAGGTGTGTGAAAAGTCCTAATTCGGAAGAGGTGAGTGAAAAGTCCTAGCTTGGAGGGCTAGGTGAATAGTCCTAACTTGGAGGGTTAGGTACAAATTCCCATCTTGGAGAATTAGGTGAAAAAGTCCTAGCTTGGAGGGTCAGGTCCTAGCTTGGAGGGCTAGGTTTGGAAAGTCCTAATCCGGAAGAGTTGGGTGAAAAGTCCTAGCTTGGAGGGCTAGGTGAAAAGTCCTAACTTGGATGGTTAGGTGCAAATTCCCAACTTGGAGGGTTAGGTGAAAAATCCTTAGCTTGGAGGGCTAAGGTGGATGGAACCCTAGCTTGGAGGGCTGGGTTGAAGCCCTGGATCGGTCTGGTGACCGATCAGGGATATTGGCACGCTGCTCTTTCGTGGATCGGTCGGGTGACCGATCCAGCTATGACTGATCGGTCTGGTGACCGATCAGGCAGCAGGTGTTGCCCTGTTGCTTGGCTCCTGATCGGTCTGGTGACCGATCAGGGAGCAAGCAACTTCCTCACTGCCCTACTCCTGATCGGTCTAGTGATCGATCAGGGAGTGAACAGTGAGTTGAGTTCCCGTTTAGATCAGCTTCTGAACGGTTCGGTGACCGATCAGAGACTTAGGATTTGTTTTTGGGAATTACTGTTCATCGAACCTGATCGGTCTGGGTGACCGATCAGGAATCATTCTGATCGGTCTGGTGACCGATCAGGCTTCACTCTGATCGGTCCGGTGACTGATCAGGCTTGTGTTGCCGTGAGGCTGGGAGTCCCAGCAAAACGGTGGATCGGTCCGGTGACTGACCCAAAATCTATGGATCGGTCTGGTGACCGATCACTTTAATTCAAATTGCCTGTCAGACGCTCTCATCGCATCTGACCACACCCGATTCTCTGCACTAAGCTTCTGATTCTTGATTTACTGGTTGATATGCTGCTCTAACAGTCTGATTAAGCTGCAGGTGACAGAGGAGGATTCAAACACTCAAGGAGAGACAATGGAGAACTTTCCTTAGAGCAGGTTTGTCCATTTTTCCATCTCAGGTTGCAACGGCCGAGCTGCAGACTGGAGCTTGGCTGAGGGAAGCTCAGGGAGTCCAGGGATAGCTCAGTGGTAGCTGGCGTTGGCAGATGAGCAGCTGGGAGCTGCAGGGATTGTGTCATCTGATGCTTGGTGGAGAAACAAAAGCAAGAAGGAGACTTCGGTTGAAGCAAGAGTTCGACAGTTCCAATTCGAGCTTGCTGAAGTTCTTGCTGCGATTTTGTGTTATCCATACTTGACTTGCTGTGTGCATGTGCTGTTGATTCTTTGAGCAAGTCTTTGAGATCTGAGGAGCAACTAACTCTTACATGAGTGTTGGGATGAAAAAACAAGGAGCTTGGAGTCCAACAGTAAAAAGACACGAAGGAGGGAGTCCTTGCGTGAGATCGTCGCTGGGTGGAGCTCGGGATAAGCTTGCTGTGTTCTTGTCCTTGCTAAGTGCTGAGTAAGAGTTTTCTTTATGTTTCATTAAGCTTAAATCTATATCCTTGTTTGAAACGCTGTGGAGAGGTTTCTCCACCGAGAAGGAGGTTGCTTTATATCCGGTGAACACCGGGGCTTGATCTGCCGACGATCAAGGGATCGCCCACCTTAAGGGCACTGATAACCGTTTTTGTCGCGTTACGGTTTCAAATACAATTAAAGTACCGAATTCCTCTAAACTAATGTAGCATAGAGTAACTCGGGTCGTCTCCCAACGAATGTAGTTGGTGCATGATAATTCTCATGATTGAATCTTATTGCTTTTGGGTTTTTGGATATGAAACTGGGTTTTGGATTTGAGAGCTATGACTATGAAATGAATAGCAGAGCAAGTATGAAATCTAATCTAATTAAGGAAAGATATTGCAGGTAAAGAAATCCAATTTAATCTAACTACAATTGCAACGAAGAATGGACAATTTGAAATAAAGTATTTAACGAAACTAAACATGGAACGAAAACCTACAGCATTAAAGAAATCTCATCTAACCTAACTTAATTGCATGTAAATCAAGTGCAAGAACATAAAACAATTAAAAGAGACAAAACAAACAGAAATTAAGCAAAACAAGAGACATAGAATTAATCCTAACTATAGAAACATTTTATCGAACAACTTATAAGCAGTATTTGAAATGATATGAGTACGTGCCATTCGGAAACATGAGAGATCAAACTTGATACAAAAATCAACAACCACATTCATCAATCAACAAACAACACTTAACAACTGAAACTAATCAAACAATCTTAACCAAATCTGCTGATGAACTGCTGTGAAAACAAAGCTATGAATGGAAATTGCTGATAAGAAGAAACTGCCGACTGCTGGAAATTGCTGAAGAGCTGCTGGCAATTCTGATGAAGCTGGAAGCTGCGAATCTGAACTCTGCTGGAATTGAAAGAAGAATTGCTGGAATCGACTTGCTGTTGCCGATCAGCTAAAAAGAAAAATGGCTGGAAATGAATTGCTGTGAAGAACTGGGATTGAATTTCTGAAGAAATACTGAATTGGTTCGGACGAAGGCTCGTCACTTCCTTCAACCCGAAAGAATGCTGCACAGGAAATCTACTGGAAATGGAAAACAATTGCTGATAAGAACAACTGGAAATTCGGAGAAGAAATTGTGAAATCTAAGAAAAGAGAAACTGCTGTAATGCTGATAAGGAACTGCGGCAGTGGAGTGAATGATAGCTTCGATCGAGTCGGGAACCCCTCAAACCCGAGAGAAAGCTGCGATGGAATCAGCTAGGGTTCGGAACCCCTGAACCCTAGCTGTGGTCGGCGGCGTTGGTGATGGAGAGGAAGTCCGGCCGGCGATGGTTGAGTCGACTAGGGCACGGACCCGCTACCCTAGCTTGCGGCGGTGATGAAATGGTGGAGACGCCGGCGGAGGTGGATGAATGAGTCGGGAACCCCTCAACTCAGTTGATCGAAGCTCCGGCGACTAGGGCACGAACCCGCTACCCTAGCTGCGGCGACGATGAAGATGGAGGAGAAGAAGATCGCCGCTGGCCTGCGTGTGGAGTCGATGAAGACCTAGGTTCGCGATTCTTCCCTTTTTGATCCCCGGCTTCAGCCCAGCTCAGTCAGTTCAGCGTTTTGATTCGACCAACCAGCACTCGAGTTCAGCGCTCTGGTTCAGCTCAGTCAGTGGGTAGACCCAGTCAATGGTTCGGTCCAGCCAGCTTTCACAGCTCAGCTTGAGTTCAGCCCAGTTCTGTGGTTCAGTCAGCCCAGCGGTTCGATTCAATCAACTCGAGTTCAGTCCAGCAATCCGGTTCAGTCCAGATTCAGGTCCAGCAGATTGAGTCCAGTCAACCAAGCCAAAATTCACAGCTCAAAAGATAATTATCAATGGACGGCTGAGATCGATTTGACTTCATCCAACGGTAGGATCTCTTCAGATCTGAACCAAACTCCACAGATCCCAATCAATGGTCCTGATCTACCTGTTCCCAGCTCGGATTAACCAGATCAGTGGCGGATGGTCCAGATCTTCCCTTTTCTTGAATGGATGGTCTAGAACATCTTGAGCTCGATCCAACGGTCAGATCTCTTCCGATCTTGCTGAAATTTTCAGATCTTGATCTATGGCCATGATTGATTCTATCTTAGATTCGGATCGACCAGAAATTGACCGATGGCTCAGATCTAGCCGTTCTCTGGAATGGACGGCTCCTATTAATCCGATGCTTGATCCTTTTGATCTGGATCCAATGCTGACTCAAGTCAGACCCAATTTTGATCTAGGTCCATGATCAATTTAAGCCTACAAAATAATATCCAAATTTAGTGCCAAAAATCTCCCAAATATACAAAGATTAGAATTAAAAGCCAAAATGAAGGGAATACATGAAACCTAATACAAATGCAAACTTAAGCATATAAAATGTAGATCAAACATGGATTTTAGAGCCTAAAATAATCAGCAAAAATGGTGGTTATCAGGCACGCCAAGGAGTAGGGGCAAGTTATCCCCGAACCTTGTAAACCCTCCGTGTTAGCGTTCTTGCTAGTTGTGTCTGTTTGCATTCGTTCTCTGTTTTTGGTTTCTGCACTGCTTTGTTTCCATTCGTTTCTTCCGCTGTGCTACTGATAAGGTTGAGTGCAGAAATTTCATAAGTGCCAAAAGTTTCAAGTGTTTGGCTATATTCACCCCCCTCTCTAGCCATCTGGGTTCTAACAAGTGTTATCAGAGCTTGGGGCTCTATTTACAGCTTAACATCCGAGAGTTATCAACAAGATGGCGTTGAGAGAAGGCTTCTCCACAACCCGACCTCCATTCTTTGATGGCGCCGACTTTCAATATTGGAAATCAAAGATGGAATATTATTTAAAGATGGACATCAACACTTGGTTCGCGGTGAAGGAGGGATTCACCCCTCCTAAGGATGATGAAGGCAAAGAACTTGAGTTGTGGAGATGGACTGCCGAACAAACTCGAAAGAGTGAAGCCGACGCGAAGGCAGTTGTCACTCTACAATGTGGCATGAACAAAGACCAACTCATAAAAGTTGGTCCTTTCACAAGTGCAAAGGACTTGTGGAACAAACTCATCGAGCTTCACAAGGGCACCCGAGACTCGAGAATTGCAAAGAGGGATTTGTTCCTCAATCAACTCCAAAATCTCTCCATAAAGGAGAATGAATCGGTAAGTGAGCTCCATAGCCGGTTCAGGGAATTCCTCAATGGGCTTCATTCGATTGATGAAAAGGTCGAGAATCGCGACCTTGTGAGGTATGTCTTGAAAGCCTTTCCAAGGAATGCTTTGTGGTCATCCATGGTGGATGCCTACAAAGTTTCCAAGGATCTATCCATTGTAAAGTTAGATGACTTATTTTGTGAGATGGAATTGCATGAAATGGCTAACAAAGGCCCCAAGGAGAAGGGGATTGCTTTAGTTGCAGGGGACCGGTCAAACAAGAAGAAGAAGGAAGTCTCTTCATCTTCATCCTCTTCCGAATCCGAGTCCGATTCCGAAGAAGATGGCAGCGGCTCCTCATCCTCCGAAATGGCGAACTTTGTGAGAAGGATGATGAGAAGGGGTCGACGCTTCAAGAGTGTTGGTGCAGAATGCACCTAAGTCAAACCTGTGTTTTGATAATGGCAACATAGGTCAAAAGTTAAGTCTTTCTTGTTTTCTAACAAGTTAATCAAGTGTGCAGGAAAAGCCCTAGCGAAGGACTGCTAAGCACTGGCAAAGGAATGCCAGGAAAGAAAGTCCTAGCAAAGGACTGCTAGGCAACTGGCGAAGGACTGCCAGCATCCAAGACCTAGCGAAGGACTGCTAGGCTCCAGGCGAAGGACAGCCTGGGACTAAAGCCCTAGCGAAGGAATGCTAGGCACCGGGCGAGGGACAGCTCGGCATCCAAGCCCTGACAAAGGACCGTCAGGCAAAAGTCCAACCAAAGGAATGGTTGGCATCAGGTAAATTCTCCCGAGAGGAGTAGGTGAGGACGCGTTCCCCGTCGAGGGAACAGTAGGCGTCGGTTCGACCTAGGGCTCCATTTTGGAGACCAAAGTCAGAACCAAGACAGCTAAGGCTGTATAGATCTAATAACTTATTATATTATTGTATTTTGGACTAACCCTGGATGCAGGACCGAAGGAACGTGAGTCTGCAGCTCAGAGTGCCTCAAAGGAGTGAGGCAACTGCTGACCAGGGCGCCCGGAGTGTCCCGGGCGCCCCCAAGGTGAACACCAAACACAACAAATGCAAAGTGGCTTCGACAGTTCATATTCGGGGCGCCCCCGTGCTCCCGGGCGCCCCCGCTGCTCCCGGGCGCCCCCAGCATCCCGGGCGCCCCCATGCGCACACATCGAACCCGAACCCCTCGAAGCCAAGCAAAGCCAAAGGATAGAGTTTGACCCGGTCAATCCGGGCGCCCCGAGTGCTGCGGGCGCCCCGGTCAAAGCGGATCCCGAGGATAAGGGGATCAGACAACGATCGAGCTATAACCGGATCAAACGCCACGTGGGGGGGCGCCCCCGACATCCCGGGCGCCCCCAGGCCCTATATAAAGGGCCCTCGACCCCAGGCTTCCAACATCAATTCTCTCGACGCTTCTACGCTCTTCTGCTCACACACTGCGCCCCGGAATCCTTCCAACTCGAGCTGACGACGTCCCGCTGCTCCGGAAAAGTTGATCCACCCCGGACGTCGGTAAAAGAGCTATTTAAAAGTTTACTGTACTTAATTCTGTAATACTTTGTAAACTGTTTTGCGCCTAATATAGAATTGCCCAAAGTAAACGGTCAACGACCGTGGGCCTTGGAGTAGGAGTCAACCCAGGCTCTGAACCAAGTAAAAACGACTGCGTCTCTGTGTTGTCTTTCTTTTTATTTCCGCTGTGCACCTACTCTTAATTTTCCGAAAATTTTCCGATATTCACCCCCCCTCTATCGGGCTTCTCGATCCAACAAGTGGTATCAGAGCGGGGAATTCAAACTTGGTGCAACCACCAGTTTGAAAATTTCTTTTCGGATTTCTTTTTAATTTTATCATTTTATTTTTTCTTTATCTTACGAATTTTCGAAGAAAAAATTTCATTCGTTTTCTTTGGCAAGGTTGGTGCAACACCCCTTGTCTTTAATTTATCCAGCACTGCTAATCCAAGACCAAGTCTTGGCAATTCTCTTTTAGCTTTTCTTTTTCAGTCTAAATGTCTATGCAAGAGGGATTCAGCACCGCTAGACATCCACTCTTCAGTGGAGAAGACTTTTCCTACTGGAAAAGTCGCATGGAGGTCCACCTGAAAACTCAGGTGGACGTGTGGATCATTATCCAGTCCGGTCTGGAGATCCCCCGAAATGCAGAAGGACTTCCACAAAGCTACTCGGAGTGGGACAACACTCTAAAGCGCAAGATAGAAGCCGACGCAAAAGCAACGCAGACCCTACAATGCGGGCTGACAAAAGAAGAGCTGAACCGCGTGGGCCCCTTCAATAGTGCAAAGGAGCTATGGACAAAACTGATCGAGCTGCACGAAGGGACTTCAGATACTCGGATCAGCAAGCGGGATCTGCTACTAAACAAATTATACACTATCAAGATGGCGGACAATGAATCAGCAGCCCAACTCCACGCACAGATCCAAGAGGTAATGAACGGTCTTCACACAATAGGTCACAAGGTTGAAAACCGTGACCTAATAAGGTATGCTCTAAACGCCTTCCCTAGAAACACCTTGTGGGCATCTATGGTAGATGCATACAAGGTCTCTAGGGATCTTTCTAAAATAAAATTAGACGAATTATTTTCTGAACTAGAACTGCACGAACAAACTAACACCAATATGGTTGAGAAAGGTATTGCTTTTCTTGCAGGCAAGACTGGAAGAACAACAAAGAAGAAGCCTGAACCTGAAACCGAATCTAACTCAGACTCAGATTCAGAAGAAGAAGATAAAGATCAAACTAAACTGGTCCAGCTCGCTCGAAGCTACTACAAGGAGCTGAAGAACCGAACCAACAAACGAAAAACCAGCCGAAGAAAGGACGAACCAACTGAACCAGCAAACAAGCCTAATGTGACCTGCTACGAGTGCAAGAAAAAGGGCCACTACAAGTCAGAGTGCCCTAACCTAAAGGAGGCTAAAAAGCCGAGAAGAAAGAAGGCGCTCCAAGCAACCTGGGACGAGTGTTCCTCAGAAGAAGAAGAAGAGGCACCCCAGTCCAACCTCCTAGCTCTGACCGCCTCAGATAAAGTCGAGACAGAATCAGAATCAGAACAAGAAGACGGCGAGCTGACCTTCACAGAAGACGGAGAAATTAAGGTAACTGGTTTTAATAGATTACAGTTAACTGAATTGATTTCTTTTCTTTCTCGTGATTTGGCAAAAGCCAAACTCCGGGTCGAAACCCTCCGACAGGAAGTAAAACTCCTGAAAGAGGGAGCTGACTCTAAACCCTTAACCGAGAAGGTTCAGGAAGGAACTCCTACTCAAGTTGAAAAACTTGAAAAGGAGAACTCCTCCCTGAAAACTCAGGTTAAGGATTTTAGAACAGCTTTAGAACGATTTACATCTGGTTCCAAGGGTCTTGACATGATTCTTGGAAAACAGAAATCAGTTCTAAATCGATTTGGACTTGGCTACCGAACCAAATCCCGACAAAGATCATATTTGGCTGTACTGAATCAGTCCAGAGGCAAAATTCAGGCATGGGTACCTAAACTATGCCTGAACAAACCAACTGGATCAAATCAGTATTGGATCCCCAAGGACAAGATTCACATCTTGCCTAACCATCACCGTGGCTTTAGTCCAGGGGGAGCCAAACTGAAAACCATTTTTATTATTAGATAAACTTGTCATTATTGATTGAAATTGCTTGTTTGATTGTCTATTTAATTTCTGCAATATACCATGCTTAGACTTAGGTTAGTTAAGGACTGAACAAACTTAGCTGAAATTTGACAACATAGTATTGGGTAGAGGTGAGATGATAGTACGTTGGGGAAACCAATTCTAATAAGATCAAGTTCACTTGGTCTCTTTAGACTGGCGGAACTGACCGAAGCTACCGATCCAAAACCCAAACTAGTTAGACCAGAAATTTTTCAGAAATTGATTTTGAAAATGAAATTTCATTAAAAGGCTTTGTCTAGGAAAGGGTGGATGATCCCATAAGGCTTCGGCCAAAGAAGGCCTAGTGCCTCGCCAAGACCTGGAAGCCAATTTTTGAATTTCAAATTCAAATTAATTTTTGTTAAATTCGAATCTAACACAAAATTTCAGTTATTTATAGATTTAAACATAAATTTAAATGTTTTCAAAATTAATCAAACTTTTTCAAAATAACTTCAAAAACTGTCTCACAAAACCTATAAGGTTAACGTGATTGAAAACCCTAGATTGGGTGAGACAGACTAGGCAGTGAAACTCAATTTAAGCTATTCCTGATTCTAATGGGATCCAAATCAAGAAAATTCTTTATGCGTAGGAACATAAAGATTTGGACCAATGGATGTTGGATAGCGGTTGCTCCAGACACATGACTGGAGATAAATTGAAGTTCACCAAGCTCAAACTCAAAAACCTAGGCTCAGTGGCATTTGGCAATAATGCTACACTCAAGGTAATTGGGTCAGGTAATATTGAGCTTAAATCTGATTTCATTATTAAGAAAGTTCTATTGGTTGAAAACTTTAATTTTAACTTGCTTAGCATAAGTCAGTTATGTGATTCTGGTTATATAGTTACTTTCAATAATTCTAACTGCCTGATTAGAAATGAACAAGACTCAGAAATCATACTTAAGGGGACTAGGAAAAACAATATATACACTATAAAACTTCCCATTATACCTAAATGTATGTTAACACAATTAGAACAAACAAACCTCTGGCATAGGAGATTAGGTCATACCAATGTAAGAACTATATCAAAAATTACCCAACTTGGCTTAATCAAAGGTATCCCCAAAATCAAAAATAATGAAAACCTAATATGTGAATCATGCAATCAAGGTAAGCAAACCAAATCCAATCACAAACTAATTCAGTCTGATTTAACTCAAACCACACTTGAGCTCCTGCACCTTGACCTATTTGATTCACATGGAGCCAAGTCACTAAGCGGGAACCGATACTGCTTAGTAATAGTTGATGATTACTCTAGGTTTACCTGGGTTAGGTTCCTAAAAACCAAAGATGTAACCCTAAACCTATTTATTGAATTCTGTAAACTAATTGAAAATCAAAACGACACTAAAATAAAAAGACTTAGGAGTGATCACGGGCGAGAATTTGAGAATCAACGATTCGAAGAATTCTGTAAAATAAATGGGTATTTACATGAATTTTCATGTCCTAGAACCCCCCAACAAAATGGGATAGTTGAGCGAAGGAATAGAACCTTACAAGAAGCCGCTAGGGCTATGCTCAACGAATTTAATCTAGAAAACCAATTTTGGGCAGAAGCAATTAGTACAGCCTGTTATATCCAAAATAGGGTTTTAATTAATAAGCGACACAACAAAACCCCCTATGAATTGTACTACCATAGACTACCAAATTTACATTACCTAAGGGTCTTTGGATGTAAAGTCCATATCCTAAACACCAAAGACTATTTAGGAAAATTTCAGTCCAAGTCAAACCCTGGTATCTTCCTAGGATACTCAACCACAAGTAGAGCCTATAGAGTTTATAACAAACAAACTAAGAAAATTGAAGAAACTACAAACTTAATTTTTGATGAAGAAATCAATTCAACATCTAATAATTCAGACTTAACTTCATCACACTCTGACCAAGAAAATAATGAACCCTTAATTGAACCCTTAATTGTACCCTTAATTGAACCCTTAAACGAGTTAACCATTGAACCAATTAATGAACCAAGAATTGAATCACCAAATGAACCAATCCAAAGAGTCGAACCGAATAGTGAACCAAACCAACCAGCCGGACCCGAGGCTGAACCAAGCTCTAGAAGAACAAAGAAACCCAGACTTAGCCACCCAACCGATCAAATTGTGGGTGATCCAACTCTAGGAGTCAGGACTAGGTCCTCCTATAGAAACCTCAGTCAAATAGCTATGATATCAAAAATAGAACCCAAAACTATAGATGAAGCTCTACCTGACCCTGATTGGATCATAGCTATGCAAGAAGAATTAGCCCAATTTGAGAGGAACCAAGTCTGGGAACTAGTGCCTAAACCTGAAGGTAAATCCATTATAGATACTAAATGGATCTTTAGGAACAAACTAAATGATCAAGGAGAAATAGTCAGAAATAAAGTCCGCTTAGTAGCTAAGGGATTCAGCCAAGTAGAGGGACTAGACTATGATGAAACATATGCCCCAGTAGCTAGACTTGAGTCCATTAGAATGCTATTGGCCTTTGCATCCCATAAAGGATTCAAGTTATATCAGATGGATGTAAAGTCAGCCTTTTTAAATGGATTTATTAAAGAAGAAGTTTATGTAGGGCAACCCCCCGGGTTTGAGGACTTAGACAAACCTAACCACGTCTATAAACTAACTAAAGCCCTATATGGATTAAAACAAGCACCTAGGGCTTGGTATGAAAGACTATCAACCTACTTAACTACTAAAGAATTTAAACAAGGCCAAATTGACTCAACCCTATTCATTAAAACCCTAGGAAAAGATATATTTATTGCCCAAATTTACGTAGATGACATAATCTTTGGATCCACCAACACCAACTTTCTAAAAGAATTTGTTAAGATAATGGAAGATGAATTTGAAATGAGCTTAGTTGGTGAGCTTACATTTTTCCTAGGACTACAAATCAAACAAACTAGGGATGGTAACTACGTTCATCAATTCAAATATGCTAAAGAATTAATAAAGAAATTCAAAATGGATAACTCCAAAAGCATAAGTACCCCCATGGCCACTAATGTAAAAATAGATAGTGACCCTGATGGTAAACCAGTGGATCCTAAACTCTATAGGAGTATGATAGGTAGCCTACTGTACCTTACAGCCAGCAGACCTGATATTCTTTTTGCTGTAGGGATGTGTGCTAGATACCAAACTTGTGCTAAGGAAACGCACTTAGCAGCCCTAAAAAGAATTTTAAGGTATGTAAAGGGCACCTTAAATGTAGGGATTTGGTATCCTAGAACTTCAACTTTTGATTTAACAGGATACACAGATTCTGACTATGCAGGCTGTAAGTTAGATAGAAAGAGCACAAGTGGAAGCTGCCAACTGTTAGGTCAGAGTCTAGTTAGTTGGTGCAGCAGAAAACAACACTGTGTAGCTCTATCCACAACTGAAGCTGAGTATGTGGCATTAGGAGAATGTGTGGCTCAACTTTTATGGATGATGCACACACTCAAGGACTTTCAGCTCAACTACACCCAAACTCAAGTATTCATTGACAATATAAGTTCAATTAATTTAACTAAAAACCCAATTCAACACTCCAGAACCAAACATATAGAAGTCAAACATCATTTTGTAAGAGACCATGTAGCCAGGGGTAAAATAGCACTTAAGCATATTGACTCTAAATCCAACCTAGCTGATATATTCACAAAACCCTTACCTGAATCTGAGTTCAGTTCACTAAGAAGGCAGTTAGGATTGTGTTCAGTAGAATAGTTTAACTCAATTATTTTTACTCTACTTGATTTCAAAAATAAGTTTTCTAAAATTAGAATTTTGAAAAACTATTTTATTTAAATTTCAAAATCAGTTTTCATTTTCAACTTAGCTTTATTTCAAAAATCAAATTTTAAAAACTTTTCGACGTAGTTTTATATTAATTTTAAAACTACCCCATTCAAAACTAGGGCTTTTTCGAAAATGGACTTAGCCTAGGCTTTAACCCTAGAACTGCATGCACCTATAGACTTAGAAGCCAGCATCTCACAAGCACCTAAGGATACTTTTGATTGATAACCTAGAAAGGGTTGAGATGCTTAGGTCTTTGCCTCAATTCAAGATGCTTAAAGTCAGTGCATCTGCAGAAATTGGGGCACTAAATACAACTTATACAGCAATCAAGTTAAGTGTCAAGATTAGAAAATCTAACTTGAACAGAAACACTTAATTTGACTAACCCTAGCAAAAACTACTGTATATAACAGTTAGTAAGTAGCTAATTGGGTTAGACAGGTCCCTATAGACAAAAATTGATTGATTTAGTGAAAATCAAACTGGTTCAGTACAGCAAACTCTTATTTATTTCCTTTATCCATGCTATTCTTATTTGTTTTGATATATGGCAAAGGGGGAGAGATAGGAAAGGAGAAAGTAAAGTAAAATTTTCAAATTTTTTTAAAATTTTCTATACTCTATCCTTTATTCAAAAAGGTTGCTTTCAAAAAGTTTTACTTATTCAAATTTTTTTTGAAAAATACTTAAGCTTTCAAAATTTTTGCAAAGTACTCAAGCTTTAAAATTTTATTCAAGCTTTCAAATTTTGCAAAGTACTCAAGCTTCAAAATCTTATTCAAGCTTTCAAATTTTACAAAGTACTCAAGCTTCAAAATCTTCTTCAAGCTTTCAAATTTTGCTAAAGTACTCTAGCTTCAAAATTTTTTCAAGCTTTCAAATTTTGCAAGATACTCGAGCCTTTCAAAAGGTTTCTACTTAAGCTATTACTCTAAAGCTAAAACTTTTCAAAATTGTTAAGTACCAAAGTGTTTCAAAAACTACTAAGCTAACAATTTGAGTACTTTAAAAACTTAAGACTTTAAAAAATTTCTTTAAGTACTCAAATTATGCTTTAAACTCTACTATGTACTTTTAAGTTACTTATAAGTATCTAAAACTTAAGTTTTCAAAGTACAAGTAAAGTCTTTAAAAACCCCACGAATTTTTGAAAAATCTAGGGGGAGGCTCCTTCCAAGGGGAGGGAATAAAACTTTTTCATATGTTGCTTAAACTTAACTTTTTGAACTAGGGTTGCCATAAATCAAAAAGGGGGAGATTGTTGGTGCAGAATGCACCTAAGTCAAACCTGTGTTTTGATAATGGCAACATAGGTCAAAAGTTAAGTCTTTCTTGTTTTCTAACAAGTTAATCAAGTGTGCAGGAAAAGCCCTAGCGAAGGACTGCTAGGCACTGGCAAAGGAATGCCAGGAAAGAAAGTCCTAGCAAAGGACTGCTAGGCAACTGGCGAAGGACTGCCAGCATCCAAGACCTAGCGAAGGACTGCTAGGCTCCAGGCGAAGGACAGCCTGGGACTAAAGCCCTAGCGAAGGAATGCTAGGCACCGGGCGAGGGACAGCTCGGCATCCAAGCCCTGACAAAGGACCGTCAGGCAAAAGTCCAACCAAAGGAACGGTTGGCATCAGGTAAATTCTCCCGAGAGGAGTAGGTGAGGACGCGTTCCCCGTCGAGGGAACAGTAGGCGTCGGTTCGACCTAGGGCTCCATTTTGGAGACCAAAGTCAGAACCAAGACAGCTAAGGCTGTATAGATCTAATAACTTATTATATTATTGTGTTTTGGACTAACCCTGGATGCAGGACCGAAGGAACGTGAGTCTGCAGCTCAGAGTGCCTCAAAGGAGTGAGGCAACTGCTGACCAGGGCGCCCGGAGTGTCCCGGGCGCCCCCAAGGTGAACACCAAACACAACAAATGCAAAGTGGCTTCGACAGTTCATATTCGGGGCGCCCCCGTGCTCCCGGGCGCCCCCGCTGCTCCCGGGCGCCCCTAGCGTCCCGGGCGCCCCCATGCGCACACATCGAACCCGAACCCCTCGAAGCCAAGCAAAGCCAAAGGATAGAGTTTGACCCGGTCAATCCGGGCGCCCCGAGCGCTGCGGGCGCCCCGGTCAAAGCGGATCCCGAGGATAAGGGGATCAGACGGCGACCGAGCTATAACCGGATCAAACGCCACGTGGGGGGCGCCCCCGACATCCCGGGCGCCCCCAGGCCCTATATAAAGGGCCCTCGACCCCAGGCTTCCAACATCAATTCTCTCGACGCTTCTACGCTCTTCTGCTCACACACTGCACCCCGGAATCCTTCCAACTCGAGCTGACGACGTCCCGCTGCTCCGGAAAAGTTGATCCACCCCGGACGTCGGTAAAAGAGCTATTTAAAAGTTTACTGTACTTAATTCTGTAATACTTTGTAAACTATTTTGCGCCTAATATAGAATTGCCCAAAGTAAACGGTCAACGACCGTGGGCCTTGGAGTAGGAGTCGACCCAGGCTCCGAACCAAGTAAAAACGACTGCGTCTCTGTGTTGTCTTTCTTTTTATTTCCGCTGTGCACCTACTCTTAATTTTCCGAAAATTTCCTGATATTCACCCCCCCCTCTATCGGGCTTCTCGATCCAACAAAGAGTAGAGGTAACTCTAGTGAAGCTAAACTTGATAAGTCTAATGCATCTTGCTTTGAGTGTGGTAGGAAAGGGCATTTCAAGAACGAATGCCCAAAGCTTAAGAAGAAGGAGGAGAAATCCAAAAAGAAAGAAGAAAAATTCAAGAAGAAGAAGAAGGCCTTGAAGGCCACTTGGGATGAGTCATCCTCTAGCTCATCCGATGAAGAGAAGGAGGAGAAGAGCACAAGGCATGTGGCACTTATGGCTCTAGGAGAGGAAAGCTGTGATGAATCTTCAAGTTCCTCAAACGCGGCTTCATCATCTTCGGATGATGAAGAGGTAACTTCTCCCGAGCTTGAAAAATGTTATAGAGCAATTGCATGTTTAACTAGTATGCTTAAGAAGTCAAAAAATAAGGTTAAAACATTGCAATTAGAGATTGATCAATTGAAATTATCTAGGGATGATAACATTGATGATTTGCATGTTGAATTGTTAGAAGATGAAATTAAATCATTGAAACTTGAAGTTGAAAAGTTGAAATCCTCTAAGGTTGAGGAAGTGAATGATTTGCATGATGACTTACTAGTAGAAGAAAACCAATCATTGAAGAGTGAAGTTGAGAAACTCAAGAATATTCTTGGGAAGTTCTCAATTAGCTCTAAGACCCTAGACATGATCTTAAATGCCCAAAGGGCGGTCTACAATAGGGCCGGTATTGGTTACCGTCCCAAAGAACCCTCATTCGTGTCTCTTATGTCTAGGACTGATATGAGACAATCTAGGACACCCAAGGTTCAAAAGAAAGTGGTCAAGACATGGGTGTCTAAGTCATGTTTAGTTGATGCTTTAGGTCCCAAGGTTTGGGTACCTAAAACTTCTATTTTTCGAATTGTGTAGGTTATGTTTGAGGGG
Organism: Boesenbergia rotunda; assembly: GCA_024364735.1. NCBI lineage: Eukaryota > Viridiplantae > Streptophyta > Magnoliopsida > Zingiberales > Zingiberaceae > Boesenbergia > Boesenbergia rotunda. Next base: position 50,629 of record JAGFNQ010008937.1, on the reverse strand, counting down.
GAGCATCTATCAACTTGGTTCGTTGATAGTGGATGCTCCAAACACATGATCGGGGATAAATCATTGTTTACCACACTTCACAAGAAAAGTAGAGGTAATGTTTCATTTGGTAACAATGGTAGTCTTAAGGTCATAGGAATAGGAGACATTCAAATATCCGAATGTCTTAGAATCTCAAATGTCCTTCTAGTCAGGGGGATGAAATTTAATCTCCTAAGTGTGAGTCAGTTGTGTGACACGGGTTACACAATTGATTTCCAATCAAGTCAATGTCTAGTTAGATAATATGACACCTTGGACACGGTACTAGTAGGAACAAGAGTAGACAATATTTATCAAGTTTCATTTAAAAGTGCTACTAATGTTTCTGCTAAGTGTTTCATGTCAAAGGAAGAAGAGTCCACCCTTTGGCACCGGAGGCTAGCACATGTGAACATGAAGAACATCCGGAAGTTGGCCAACAAGGGGTTAGTCTGTGGCTTACCAAGCATCAAGTATGAGAAAGATAAACTTTGTGATGCATGTCAAATGGGTAAGCAAACAAAATCTGCACATAAAGGTAAAAGTACTGTAAGTACTTCCACTGCATTAGATTTACTTCACATGGATCTATTTGATTGTAGTACTATCATATCATTGAATGGAAGTAGATATTGCTTTGTGATCATTGATGATTTCACTAGATATACATGGACTTACTTTTTAAAATATAAGGACCAAACCTTAGATGTTTTCATTTCCTTTTGTAGGAGGGTAGAAAATGAAAAATCATTAACAATTAAGACAATTAGAAGTGATCATGGAGGTGAATTTCAAAATCAAAAGTTTTTGGAATTTTGTCAAGATAGGGGTTATAGACATGAGTTTTCTACTCCTAGAACACCACAACAAAATGGTGTTGTAGAGAGAAAGAACCGTGTACTACAAGAGGCTGCATGAAGTATGCTTAATGAGTACTCACTCCCGAGTTACTTATGGGCTGAAGCTGTAAATATAGCTAGCTATGTGCAAAATCGGGTCCTCATTCATAGGTTTTTAGGGAAGACTCCCCATGAACTTTGGTTTGGGAAACCACCTACGGTTAAACACCTTCGGGTGTTCGGTTGTAAGGTGTTCATTCTAAACACCAAGGATCATCTTGGAAAGTTCACGGCAAAGGCTGATGAAGGGATACTAGTCGGGTACTCCCTGGTTAGTAAAGCCTATCGAGTCTACAACAAAAAGTCTAGACTAGTTGAAGAATCTTCTGATGTTGTCTTTGAAGAGATTCCAAAAGTCAATGGTCAACCAGAAGATGAAGTCCAATTCGAACTTAGGAGACTAAGTTTGAATGAAAGTCCAAATGTTGTTGATAGTGATGAATCCGATGACGGTGAACCTAGACAATCCATATATCAGCCGGATCCTGAGACTGAACTTGTGTCTAGTGAGCCCATTCACGAAGCACCACCAATACCAAGGCAAACTAGATTAGCTTCTAGTCATCCCCAAGACCAAATTGTTGGAGACATCCATCATGGGGTTAGAACTAGATCATTCTTCCGGAATGAGGCTAATGAAGTTGCCCTGATTTCCGAAATTGAACTTAGGAAAATTGATGAAGCATTAAATGATCCCGATTGGATCATTGCAATGCAAGATGAATTAGGTCAATTCGAGAGGAGTCAAGTTTGGGACTTAGTCCCTAGACCTAAGAAGACCACCATCATTGGAACCAAATGGGTCTTCAAGAACAAATTGAACCATAAGGGAGAAATCATCAGAAACAAGGCACGCTTAGTAGCCAAGGGCTATAGTCAAGTTGAAGGCCTTGATTATGATGAGACCTATGCTCCCGTGGCACGATTAGAGTCCATTCGATTGATGCTTGCATTTGTAGCACATCGTGGCTTCAAATTATATCAAATGGACGTCAAATCGGCCTTTCTAAATGGTCTAATAAGAGAAGAGGTCTATGTCGAACAACCACCGGGGTTTGAGAGTTCTGAATTTCCAAACCACGTGTTCAAGCTCAAAAAAGTACTTTATGGCCTTAAACAAGCACCCGGGCTTGGTATGAGCGGTTGTCGACGTTCCTAATTGAGAAGGGCTTCGTTAGAGGCCAAATAGACCCCACACTATTTCTACGCAGAGATGATGATAACATTTTTGTAGCCCAAGTATATGTCGATGACATAATTTGTGGCTCAAACAATAGGGGCTATTTAAATGAATTCATTCTGCAAATGGAGAGTGAATTTGAAATGAGTCTAGTAGGAGAGTTGACTTTCTTCCTGGGACTTGAAATCAAGCAAACTCGCGATGGTATCCATGTGCACCAATCAAAGTATACACAAGAAATGCTTCGAAAATTCAATATGAGTGATTCATAAGAGGTAACCACTCCCATGGCCACAAACACAAGATTAGACAATGATGAGAGTGGTAAACCCGTTGATTTGACTCAATATCGAAGCATGATAGGTAGTTTGCTATACCTCACAGCTAGTCGACTGGATATTCTATTTGTTGTGGGTATGTGCGCTAGGTATTAAGTATGTGCCAAGGAATCTCACTTAATCGCTGTTAAGCGAATTTTGAGGTATCTAAAAGACACAATTGGAGTCGGTCTATGGTACTCCCGTACTGAATCATTTGATTTAATTGGCTATACGGATTCCGACTACGCTGGATGTAAGTTAGACTGGAAGAGCACAAGTGGGGGTTGCCAATTCTTAGGTTCGTCCTTAGTAAGTTGGTCAAGTCGGAAGCAACATTGTGTTGCTCTCTCCACAACTGAGGCAGAGTATATTGCTATGGGAGAGAGCGTATCACAATTGTTGTGGATGATACATACTTTAGAGGACTATGGTTTGAGTTACAAGAGTGTGCAAGTGTTATGTGATAACATTAGCACAATTAACCTAACCAAGAATCCAGTCCATCATTCTAGGACCAAACACATTGAGGTGCGTCACCACTTCATTAGGGATCATGTAGCTAGGGGAGATATTGTACTCTCACATGTAGAGTCCAAATCAAACCTAGCTGACATTTTCACTAAACCACTCCCCGAAAATGAATTTAGTTTCCTAAGACGGGAGTTGGGAATGTGTCGTGCTTCATGAATTTCAAAATGCATTCAAACCCTTCATGATTATTTCGAAATTGTTGGGAAACAATTGGGTAACTTTGGGGACATCTCACACAAACTATAAGGTTTAACAAAACATTTTTGTTTGCTAGATATGGGGTGAGATGTTAGGATCAACTAAATTTCTCAAAATGTCAATGCATCCCTTGAGGAATTAAGTTGACGAGATAATAATCACTTCGGTGACCAAGTATGGGGAAAACCATTGCATAACATATGTGTATATGGCTCCATGATCATACTTGGACATTCCAATCAAGGTAACTTGATTGGAAACCTGAATTTGATACACACTTAGTTGAAATTGCTTGAATGATTGTTGATTGAGTTTGACTCCATTTGGATGGATCAAAGTGATTGTTGAACCTATAAAGACTTTTGATCCTTGTTCAGGGATCAATTTTAGTCATGAGATCATGTCCAAGTTCGATAAACTTCATCAGATCTCGATTGGAAAAAGTCTGAAAATCTGAAACTGAATGTTTCAGATCGTATCAGGGAGTATCAGGAACCCTGATCGGTCACCGGACCGATCAGGCATAAGGCTGATCGGTCCTCGGACCGATCTGGCTCCATTCTGTAACGATCGGTCCACAGACCGATCAGAGGGCATTAGTGACTTTACGAAATTCTGATCAACCTTACTGAGCCAGCCTGGATCGGTCCCCAGACCGATCTGGCACCCTATGGTGATCGGTCCACAGACCGATCAGGGGGTTCACAGTAAGCCTCCCAAGGCTACCGATCGCTTCTTGATCGATCAGCCGATCGATCAGGGACATGCCTGATCGGTCACCCGACCGATCAGGATCAGGCCAGCCCGATTAGGCCAGAGCCTGATCGGTCTGGGGACTATCAGATCGAACGATGATCCGTTCAGGCGCATTAAAATCTGGTTGGTGGACCGATCCACCAACCAATTAAATCCTCTACAGCCTCTCTTTCCTGAACCCTAGCGCCGAAACCTCCCACCTGTGCAATCTTTGTGTCGTGCGAAAGCTCTCCCAGTGCTTTCTTCTTCCTCGAGAGAGTCTCCGCGCGTGCAGTCCTAAGGAGTTCGTCCGGGCTCTATTTTCTTCCTGCTTCCTGCGACGTTTTCTCGCTGAAGGGCCTTACGATCTCTCTCTTGCGCCGGATTTTCTCCTACGCAAGCTTGTTTTTCCAACCTCCAAGAACTTCACAAATGGCACCTAAGTAAGTATTTGTCTCAGTTTTCCTTTCAAATCAGTTCATAAATTATGTGTGAGGCTAACCATGTTTTGTGCCGTGATTCCTTGTTTCGTGCCATGACCCCTTGATCTGGCCGTGACCCTCTTGTATTGACTGTGACCCTTTTTGCGTCATTTTATCACCTTATGATCAAATCTCATTTTCGGACTATTATTGTTCTTCGTTTGATCAAATGTTTTATCTCTTATTCACTGATTGGGTCTTGTCTTTTGATCTACCCTTAATCTTGTGTCGTGATTATTTTGGGTTGAATTCTTTCCGTGATCAATTCAATCAATCCAATCTTTAGAAAATCTTCCAAGGGCAAAGAACCCATAGAGGGCAGCGCAAAGGGGAAAGCCCCTTCTTCTTCTGTGCCCTCCAGAAGGCCTCAGCCTTCTTTAAGTTCTCATTTTCCTAATGCTGCATGTGAGCAGGCATATCAATCTCGCACCTTCAAGCTACTTCCTTGCCGATCCATTGACGTTCCATTTTTGACTGAGTACTGTCCATCAATCATGGAGATTGTCACCTTTTATAATCTTGGTTTTCTCCTCTCTTTGGAGAGAACTATCAATCATGACCTAGTCTCAGAGTTCTATAACAACCTTCAGCTGGGACCTCAAGGAGGCTTCGAGTTCACCACTCGAGTCGCCAAGAAGAATCTTGATTTTTCTTACGAGATCTTGGCAGAGTATTTGGGTGGTCGACGATCACCAAACTTGTATTCAATCTACCCTGAGCTTCCTGACCCTTTATTGGCACCCTTTGCGGATGTGACTCCAGATGGCATCCATCAGTATTTCTTCGGTCATCCCCGCCCAGACGGTCTCGATGAGCTGGGCACTGATTTTCCTACCTTTGCGGCACTTCGTCTCTCTCCTACCAGTTACATCTTATTCAAAATCATCACAAATTGTATCCTACCAATCACTTCTAAGCCCCTATCTGAGATTCGACCCTATCACTGCCTGATGCTGTACGACATGCACTGCCATTTGGACTTCGACATCATGGAGAGCATCTTCCAGTCTATTTTATCCTATCGCGAGCCGAGTCATCGCACGGTCTACATGTCGTTTGGTCATGTCATCACCGATTGGCTTATGTCGGTAGGTGTTGATGTCACCAAGGGCAGGACCATGCCCATGGTAAAACAAGACTGCAGACTTGGTCGACGGGCATCCGCCAAGTCTGGCATCATTGTTCGGGCACACGATCAGGCGTTGGTTTGGAAGGATGGTAGAGTGCTTGGTGAGCTACCGAGGGGAGGTCCACAAGTTCAGGCACCAGTCGATGGTGCTGCGGATTACGATGATGAGCCCGAGCCAGATCTGCGCTGGCAGATCTCAGAGCTGGAGCAGACCTTCCAGCATGATTTTCAGCTGCGAGAGACTCATCGCGAGGAGGTCAGGTCACAGTTCGAATCCATCGATAGCAGGCTGACCTCGATTGAGATCGACGTTTCTGGAGTTCGCACTTTACAGCAGACATGGTACGATGAGTGGCGCCGCCATACATTTCCAGGGGATGCTCCTTCGGGCAGTGCTGCACCAGGGTCTGCGGATGCCACGATGGATGACCTCATGCACGATGACGACCCTCCCGCTGACGTTTGAGCTTGGATGCCTGCTGCCTTTTCTCATGATCTGTGTACTTGATCGTTTTTGGTCTGTGTGACTTTTGGGCTATGTGCCCCATGACTTGCTTATTGTGGTCTTGCACCACACGTACCTGGATTTTGATGCATCTGTCTTGCATCGTGTGATTTCTCTGGATGTTTAATGACTTATTTCTTTTTGACTTTGATGCATGTTTTATCCTACTTTAGTTACTCCTTGTTGATGCTATGATGTACTATCTACATATTTGATCCATAGCTATCTTCATGCTTATGATGCCATGCTCATATGATACATATGCTTGTTTTGTCATGCCTATATGTTTTTTTGTCATATGTATTCATATGCTTATCAAAAATCAATCTGTTATTTTGGGATACCCCTAGGGTTGAGGGGGAGTATAGTTTAAACTTAACAGCCTTTCTAGACCCCTTTTCAGTGTTCGACAAAGGGGGAGAGTGTTGGTTGGTTAAGTTTAGGATGATCATATTGTAGGGGGAGGATCTGGATTCCCCTATGATTCCAAATTTGAGAAAATTGATTGAGAATCCCTAAACGTAAAATCGGGTTGTCAAACAACAAAAAGGGGGAGATTGTTGATGCAGTCTTGCCCTGATTGTTGTTTTGGTGTTGAAACCGATTTTAGTTCAGGTTGATTATGATGATTATGATTAAGTCCTGATCGGGGATCAGACATGGAATGAAAAGTCCTAGCTTGGAGGGCTAGGTGTTGAAAATCCTAGCTTGGAGGGCTAGGTGTGTGGAAAGTCCTAATTCGGAAGAGGTGGGTGAAAAGTCCTAGCTTGGAGGGCTAGGTGAAAAGTCCTAACTTAGAGGGTTAGGTGCAAATTCCCATCTTGGAGAATTAGGTGAAAAAGTCCTAGCTTGGAGGGTCAGGTCCTAGCTTGGAGGGCTAGGTTTGGAAAGTCCTAATCCGGAAGAGTTGGGTGAAAAGTCCTAGCTTGGAGGGCTAGGTGAAAAGTCCTAACTTGGAGGGTTAGGTGCAAATTCCCAACTTGGAGGGTTAGGTGAAAAATCCTTAGCTTGGAGGGCTATGGTGGATGGAACCCTAGCTTGGAGGGCTGGGTTGAAGCCCTGGATCGGTCTGGTGACCGATCAGGGATATTGGCACGCTGCTCTTTCGTGGATTGGTCGGGTGACCGATCAGGGATATTGGCACGCTGCTCTTTCGTGGATCGGTCGGGTGACCGATCCAGCTATGACTGATCAGTCTGGTGACCGATCAGGCAGCAGGTGTTGCCCTGTTGCTTGCCTCCTGATCGGTCTGGTGACCGATCAGGGAGCAAGCAACTTCCTCACTGCCCTACTCCTGATCGGTCTGGTGACCGATCAGGGAGTGAACAGTAAGTTGAGTTCCCCTTTAGATCAGCTTCTGAACGGTCCGATGACCGATCAGAGACTTAGGATTTGATTTCCGGAATTACTGTTCAACGAACCTGATCGGTCTGGGTGACCGATCAGGAATCATTCTGATCGGTCTGGTGACCGATCAGGCTTCACTCTGATCGGTCCGGTGACCGATCAGGCTTGTGTTGTCGTGAGGCTGGGAGTCCCAGCAAAACGTGGATCGGTCCGGTGACCGACCCAAAATCTCTGGATCGATCTGGTGACCGATCACTTTAATTCAAATTGCCTGTCAGACACTCTGATCGCATCTGACCACACCCGATTCTCTGCGCTAAGCTTCTGATTCTTGATTTACTGGTTGATATGCTGCTCTAACAGTCTGATTAAGCTGCAGGTGACAGAGCAGGATTCAAACACTCAAGGAGAGTCAATGGAGAACTTTCCTTGGAGCAGGTTTGTCCGTTTTTCCATCTCAGGTTGCAACGGCCGAGCTGCAGACTGGAGCTGAGACTGGAGCTTGGCTGAGGGAAGCTCAGGGAGTCCAGGGATAGCTCAGTGGTAGCTGGCGTTGGCAGATGAGCAGCTGGGAGCTGCAGGGATGGTGTCATCTGATGCTTGGTGGAGAAACAAAAGCGAGAAGGAGACTTCGGTTGAAGCAAGAGTTCGACAGTTCCAAGTGTTCGAGCTTGCTGAAGTTCATGCTGCGATTTTGTGTTATCCACACTTGACTTGCTGTGTGCATGTGCTGTTGATTCTTTGAGCAAGTCTTTGAGATCTGAGGAGCAACCAACTCTTACGTGAGTGCTGGGAGGAAGGAACAAGGAGCTTGGAGTCCAACAGTGAGAAGACACGAAGGAGGGAGTCCTTGCGTGAGATCGTCGCTGGGTGGAGCTCGGGATAAGCTTGCTGTGTTCTTGTCCTTGCTAAGTGCTGAGTAAGAGTTTTCTTTGTGTTTCATTAAGCTTAAATCTATATCCTTGTTTGAAACGCTGTGGAGAGGTTTCTCCACCGAGAAGGAGGTTGCTTTATATCCGGTGAACACCGGGGCTTGATCTGCCGACGATCAAGGGATCGCCCACCTTAAGGGCACGCCAAGGAGTAGGGGCAAGTTATCCCCGAACCTTGTAAACCCTCCGTGTTAGCGTTCTTGCTAGTTGTGTCTGTTTGCATTCATTCTCTATTTTTGGTTTCTACACTGCTTTGTTTCCATTCGTTTCTTCCGCTGTGCTACTGATAAGGTTGAGTGCAGAAATTTCATAAGTGCCAAAGGTTTCAAGTGTTTGGCTATATTCACCCCCCCTCTCTAGCCATCCGGGTTCCAACAAGCGGAACACTGTACAAGGGGATGTGAACATGATTTTCGAGGGGCCCACGTATGGTGATTTCAATCGGGCCCGTAAATCCCAGGTGCGCTGACTGGTGATTCATCAGGTTGGGGCCAGCGTTGCTCAAGCTCAAGGCCTCCAGATTAGTTTCGGACCCCAAGACTTACGGGGCTTGGAGGTCCCCCACGATGATGCCATAATCCTATCGGCAGTAATTGCTAATTATTAGGTCCACTAGACCATATTGGACATGGACAGCTCGGTCAACATACTCTATAAGAGGGCGTTTGATCAACTATAGATCAACGTGGTGGAGTTGCAACCAGTTGCCACGCCTCTGTTCGGATTCACAGGTAACGAAATACAGCCAGTCGCGCAGTTTAATGGTCTATTTTTTAATCGTCGATGCTCCGTCCGCCTATAATGCCATATTGGGTCGGTTCCTCCGCCTGGCAGGGGAGTGGCTTGGGGATCCTTATGATATCTCCTAAGGAGGATCATCTTCATTTGGCCGTCCGACTGGACTATTAGGCCACCAATAACGAAGCAAAATATGCTAATTACTAGTCTACAGGCCACTAGACACGTAGGAGCTTCTAGGGTTATCCTTCGCTTGGATTCACAATTAGTCACTTAGCAGTTGGCCGGACGGTTTGATGTTAACAGTGAACGTCTATGAGCCAATCTGGAGTCCTACAAGCAGTTAAAATCTGGGTTCCAAAAAGTGGAGTTGCGCTAAATCCCGAGAGAGAGCAATCTAAAGGCAAACGAGTTTGCTAAGCTGGCCGGGGCCATTAACCCTTGGACGCTGGCTCAACCCATTGCTCAAAGTATGCTCATCGCTTAGATTGAACAGTAGGTCAAGGTGGAATTGGAGCGCGACTGGCGGGCTCCCTTCATTTCTTATCTGTAGCAGGGGCCCTCCCATCTAACCCATATCAAGCCCGGATTCTCGAGAAAAGAGCAACCCGGTTCACCCTGGTAGGCGACATACTTTACAAGCATGCTTTTTCCTAACCTCTACTCAAGTGTTTGGGAGTGGAGGAGGTAGAGTACACATTGAGGGAAATACATTCGGGATCTTACGGAAGCCATGCGGGTGGATGGTCGGTGGCTAGGAGGATCCTGATCACTGGTTATTTCTGGCTGACGTTACAGAAGGACGTCGACCGGCTGGTCGCCACTTGTTTGTCTTGCTAAAGGCATCAAAGCATGTCTCATCGTCCAGTTGAGTTAATGAAGGTTTCCACAGTGTCTTGCCCCTTTGACCAATGGGGGATGTGTTGGGATCGAATGGTCTAGCTAGAGGGGAGGTGGAGGGTGAATAGACGTTGCCCCAAAATCTTCGGTTCTTCTTCCTATTATGTTAGTCCGTAAGCAGAATAATAATTAACTTAAACTAACAATAAGAAGACAAATTGTTGAACATGGTTTGGAGATAAAGCTCCTACTCCGCGGTTGTCCATAAGGTGAACAATTCCGATCCTTTAGCGGATGACTCCTCGAAAAACCTCTGCCTATGCTCGCATATCTCCTTGTGGGTGGAGAAACCTCTATTAGTATTGTGAGAGAAGTGTCCTAAGGCAATCGCCTTATGATTGTAATCATTTATTTTAATAAATGAATATTCACTATTTGAGTATACATGTTTGTGTATTTGATTGAGATCTTAAACTCATTTACTGAATGTCCGCAATACAATTCACAGCATGAGAGAATTTGTGATGAATTCACAACTAGTGATTATCTCTACATGTGCAATTGTGAAGTATTGAAATTGTCCCTAGTCGATGAATTGATAAATACGGACACTATCAATTCTGTTGAGATTAGCATGGGTTATTCTCTAATCAGCTGATTCTCACTGGCTGGAGACATTGGGATGTCCGGAGATAAACATGAATGCTAGTTAAGGGAACTAGTTCATTGGAGTGACTGGCTGTAAAACTTCATATGATAATCTACATATAGATATGTCAATGAAGTTCTTACCGCAGCTTAAGTGCGATGTTCCTTTGACTTGCGGTGTTCAAGTCATCTTGGTCATGAAGACTTATACTTTTACATCTTAAGCAAGCATCTCCAAGGAGGTGTGGACCCAGGATGATTGGGTATAAGCCGAAGTGCCCGAAGATGTTTGAACAGCCTACAAAGGATTCACCACTCCTTGCGATGAGATGTATACCCAAGGTCTATCGTCGGATTGTTACTCGAAGCCTCTGGCCAGAGCATCACATGTTCAGAGTATGAATCTCTCAGCAACATGAGAGTAATTAGAATCCGTTGGACGAGAAAGACATTACTTGGGCTAGGTGTGACGTAGTCAGCCTAGTGGGGACTGACACACATAGACCGTGTCCTGAACCAAGTGGGTATAAGATGGTGAAGGGAATGAGGCACGATTCATTATAGCTGCTGAAGGGTTTCAGAATAATTTCTGAGGTCAACCGTTGATCTTTCGATTAATTGGGGATCATGATGTACTACTAGGTGCCACTCATGATCATTCTATAATTGGTTAATTATAGACGGCCAACATAAATCGAAAGCCTATTTAGTCACACGCACTACGAGTAATCCGAGGGATTTAAAACAAGTTGAAAATTGGATTTTCCGATCAAGAGAGATAAGTCGAATCTGAATTTTTCAGAGACGCATCGGAAGCATAAAATGGCTAAGTCTTTTGAAGACTTATTGGACGAATTAAATGAGTTTAATTCGTATGGTATAGGCTTGGGTTTGGCCGGCCAAAGACCCACCCTCTTTGTTTGGCCGGCCACATTAAAAGGGGATAACCAAATTATTTGGTTCAAATTATAAAATAAACCGAGCGTAGTTTGTTTTATAAAATTATGGATAATATATATAAATTTTTATAAATCGAAGTTTGGTTTATTATTTTCATGGAAATTAAAATAAACTTTGAATAGTTTATTTTATTTTATATAATCAATTATGAATTGATTTTTCCATGATAAGAAAAATTTATATAATAAATTTCTTGTGAAAATTTATTTCATAATAAAAAGCGAAACATGGTTGTTTTTATTATAAATTAAATTATGATAAAAACTTGGCATGATGGAATAATTCATAGAAAAATTTATATGATAAATTTCTTATGAAAATTTATTCCATAAAAAGGAGACTTGGCGATTGAGAGGCTACTATATAAAGGAACCAAGGCAAGGCTTGGAGATTAATCTAAGAGATCTAGAAATAAGCCCTCTCTCTCTCTCTCTCTATCTCTCTCTCCTTCTCTCCCTCTCCCTCCTCTAGTGTCGCCGACCCTAAAAGGAGGACCCCTTTGTTGCCGTGAGCTTCATCTACCAAGCAGTTGCCGAAGAAGAAGAAGAAGCGGGTGCAACTCCTTCCTTCCTCCCGGAATCTTGATTCCGATCTTCGTTTGGTGGTTAGTCTTCCCATCTCTCTCTTGGTATTCTTGTCGTGCCTTTGGAGAATCTAGTAGTTCTTGTCGGCACGAAACTCGTGGCTTTGCGAAGTCATCCCGAAGAAAACTCGGCGTGGACGCGAATAGAGGCAGAGCTTCCAAGGGACGCTTACGGTTGGATCTCGTCCCTTCCTTCGAGTTACGCAAGGTATTAAGTAAATTAGTTTACTTTCTGCAAAATTTTAATATATGATCATGTCTACACAATATAATGTTGCATGCTTAGATGTGTGGTTAAATAATTTAGACAATTATTTATGCTAAATCTTCCGCTGCACGTAATAAATTTTAAAATTACGAACCCGCATCCATGTCAACATGCACCCGGTCCCAACAGTGGTATCAGAGCCGGTTAGTATTCGACATAATCATATAATTGTTTTGCGGAAAACTTTGTCATGATCTCAATTTTGGAAAATTTTCTAATTATGGAAACTTTCCAATTATGATAAATTTTAGATTTAGGAATTTCAAAGTTTGGAAATCCTCATGAAATTTCGCAAACTTTTGAAATATCCTAGTTTCTAAAATTTTATGATAATTGTGAAAACTTCCCATTTTTGGAAACTTTCCAATTTTTGAAATTTCCTATTTTGGAAATTTTCCAATTTTGGAAATATGTAAGTTTTCTTTGTACCAGAAACTTACAATTATTCTGAAAACCTATTATCGAAAGCTTGCAATTTTGGGCACTTTCATTCAAGAAAGTCTAGACAAATTTATGGATCATTAATTGACAATTAAATTCGAATTGGTTTTAAATTATTAACAATATTCTTTACTTTGGGGAGTGCCTCGGGGAGCCACCCAAATTAAAGTTAGTTGTTGTAATTTAATTTCCTATTTTGAATAAGAATTGTCAAGTTTAATTTGGCTACGCCTCGGGGAGCGGACCAAATTAGATTTACGACAAATTTCTTTTCTTTGGGTATCTGAGCCTCGGGGAGCCACCTAAAGAAAATAATTTGTTGTAATTAATTAGTCCATAAATAAAATATGTGATCAAATCTTGAAAATTTTTGAGGTGATTCTCAAACGACAATTTCCTTATTTGATTTCTTACATATTATTGTCTCCAAAATTAATTAAGAAAATTATTTCCTATAGAGTTTATTTCCTTAAATAAGATTTTCATGAAAATAATATGTGCTTGAATTAAGGGAATCTGTCTCTTAATTTAATAAGATTTGATTTAGAGAAATCAAAGTCTTAAACATATTATTTCCGAAATTGATTATGACAATTTAGGAAATTGTTTCCCAAAATAATTCCTTAAATAAAGTATGAAATTAGAATTAGGAAATCAGGTTCCTAATTCAATTAATGAGACTTGATAAATTAAGTCACATACATATTTTATTAAGGAAATCGTTAGTACATGACATAATTATATGTCATGAATGTGCTTAGAAAGAAAAGGATGAGGCCCAAAACCCTTACAAAATATTAAGGTCAACACCTTCTATTAATATGGTCAGAACCGGAGTTTTGTTTCTTGTTTGGGTTGATGGACACATCCATGCCCGGCTTGAACCTCAATATGTTCAAACCATGGAATTAGTTTATGATTAATATAGTTAGAGTCAGAGGTCAATCCTTAGTTTTGGTTGTTGGACACATCCAAGCCTGACTAAACGGTTGAATGAGCTCCAACCATATTAAAACTATTTCTTGATTAATGGGTCAGCCTTAAGCTTGGAGCATCGATTTGTTGTGCCACAGCCAAGGTCGATGTAAAGAGAGGTGCAGTTGGGTGCTATGTATATTGTTGCATACTTGTTAATGAGTTAACAACCTAATGATTTATGCAAACATTCAATTAGTTGATAGCATAAAGTGATAGTTACATATATGTGATATGTAATCGGTATAATTACCTACCTTCATAGCTAAGAATAACTTGATGGCCACAGCCATGGTTGTTCTTATCTATGGTTGGATATTAACCTATTTGGAGATGTTCCTACGATCTCCCGAATTGATAAAAAGGGTTATTCAATTCGAAAAATAAATAGGATTTAATTAATGTATGTTGATGCATTCTTTATCATTCTTCTTACATAATCTCAATTTGTATTTCTAGGATAATCACTTGATCATGTCTTCTCTGAATTTGCGTTCCATTTTGGACACCAATAAGCTGACTGGGCCAAACTTCATGGACTGGCTTCGAAACCTGAGGATAGTCCTCAAGGCAGAAAAGCTTGCTTATGTCCTTGAAGATCAACTTCCCAACCGTCCTCCCGAAAATGCAACTCCAGACTAGTTAGTGGCCTATCAGAAACATGTGACCGATTTTGAACTTGCGAGTTGCATCATGCTAGCCGCTATGGTACCTGAGCTACAAAAGCAGCATGAGCATATGGATGCTTATACCATCATCTTCTATCTTCATGAGCTATTTGACGAGCAGGCGAGATCCGAAAGGTTCGAGTCTCCAGACTCCTCTTCACCTCTAAGATGCAGGAAGGCACTTCTGTCTCACAGTTTGTGTTGAAGTTGGGGTACATTGAGCGATTAAGCACACTCGAATTTGCAATGGATCATGAACTAAGTATTGACTTAATTCTGTATTGTTTGCCCAAAAGTTATTCACAATTTGTGATGAACTATCGGATGAACAAGCTGGAGACTACCATTCCTGAGTTGCTCAACCTGCTGAAGACTATAGAGCCTTCTGTGAAGCAGGATCAGAAGACGGTACTGTTAGTTGGTTCCTCAAAGAAAGGCTCTAAGAGGAAGGCCAAAGAACAGAATAAGGGAAAGAAGAAAAAGGCCAAAAAGACTGAAAAGACCCCAAAAGGCACTTGCCATCACTGTGGCAAGGAGGGTCACTGGTGAAGAAACTGCAAGGTTTATCTTGAGTCACAAATTCAGAAACGGAAGTCATTGGAAGTCAACAAGGATTCAAAGCTGCATTCAAGTGCAGCAATGGAAGTCAGAATTCAGGCTGAATCTCTACTCGATACAGGGCAATTTCCAAAAGCTTGATACACAGGCAGAAATTCAGCAATTCAGAAATTTAGACTGATCGACTAAGCTTGGGAAGAACAGCTAAGAAGGCAGTGAGATGCAGGAATAGATGAAGAATTTCAGAATTCAAAGACTGATCAAAATAGAAATGGTGCAGAAACGTGACACAACAACACTGCAGAAATTACAGAAAACTGCAGGAACGTTGCAGAAATTCAGAAACTGCAGACAGGTATGCAGCTACAAGTTGGATGCAAATTCAAACAAAACAAATGAACTAGAATGCTACCATCCAAGGTTCAGCTAAGATTCACAAGAAATAGGCATCACTTGATACAATTCAGGTCTGAAAATCAGAACTAAGCTGAAATGTGCAGGAATAGGGCTGATACGTGATGAAGCGGACTGTATGCAAAAATTTCGAGCTGAACAAAACTCAGAAATGAAGCTACAAGTGAAACAAACTTAGATCAACCAAGTTAACACACTAAATGTGAAATAAACTGAAGAATGCAGAAACTAAAAGAAGTTGCAGTAAAAGGGCTGATACGCAAGCTGAAATCAGAGAAAAACTGATACGCAGCAATTAAACAAGAATTAAACTCGAATTAAAAGCAATTATCCACTAAACACATTCCCTAGCTATTAAACTTGCAAAATGAAACGCAATTGAAGCTAAAACAATTCAGAAATTTAAAACTATGTGGCTGATACGAAAAATTCAGTAATGAAGTGGCAGAATTCGAAATTACAGCTAAAATAGAAAATTCAAGAAGAAAACTAATCCTCAACCCTTCCAGAGCTCAAAATCTCCTTGTTCGTCACGCAAGGGCTGGCCTCGAACCCCTAAGCTCAGCAAACCAATTGGAAAACAGCTCAGTCGGTCAACTCTGCTCAAACTACATCAGCTGAGGAAATCCAATCCGAATCCCTTCGATCTCAGTTAAATGGAGTGCGATGATGATTCGAGGATCATCTGAGCTCACCTGAGAACCCCTACAAGTGGCTCAGATGATCGGAAATGGATTGTGGCTGAGATTCAAGTGCTCGGACCACAGAGCATGCCGAAACCCTCATACACCTCTGTCCGGATGACAATTGAGCTGAATTCTCCACCGAAGCTATCTCCAATGATCCAGATGATGATCCAAGGTCGAGATTAAGGTGGTCGCGCCTCGGATTGAAGGAAAAGCTAAAGAACAGGAAGAAAACGAAGAAGAAGACACTATTGCGGCGAAGACGCGACGAAGCTGAAGCTGTGGCGAAATTTTGATTAAGTACATAAGAATGGACGGCCTAGATTGTTTGGAGAAAATCCAACGGCTGATCTTTCTCTGATTTAATCCAAACTTTGATGATGATGATCAGGGGTCAGGATCTGCCTCGTGGTAGCTCGAATCCTCCAGATGTGCAACGAATGGTCCAGATTAATCTAATCTTTGAATGGACGATCTAGAGCCCTCCGAGCTTGATCCAACGGTTGAATGAGCTCTGATTGGGATGAAACCTTCAGATCATGATCAGAGTGCTTGATCAGCCCTAACCCTAACTTGGATTGCTTCAGATGGTCCCAGATGGCTCAGATCTAGCCGCTTTTAAATCGGACGGCCCAGATTAATCCGAAGCTTGATAACTCGATCTAGGTCCACTTCCGACTCAAGTTTGACCCAGTATGCCCTAGGTCCATGAACCTTTCATGCCTACAAAAATAGATCAAAAATTTAGTGGCCAAATAATCCAATTTTGTAAAGATTTGCAATTAAGTCCAAAATAAAAGTAAGTTCGAAAACCTAGGGTAATTCACAATTAAACAAGAAAAACATGGGTCAAACATGGATTTTGGCATCTAAAATAATCAATAAAATGGTACTTATCAACAGCCAACATAAATCGAAAGCCTATTTAGTCACACGCACTATGAGTAATCCGAGGGATTTAAAACGAGTTGAAAATTGGATTTTCTGATCAAGAGAGATAAGTCGAATCTGAATTTTTCAGAGACGCATCGGAAGCATAAAATGGCTAAGTCTTTTGAAGACTTATTGGACGATTTAAATGAGTTTAATTCGTATGGTATAGGCTTGGGTTTGGCCGGCCAAAGAGGGTCCCCACCCTCTTTGTTTGGCCGGCCACATTAAAAGGGGAGAACCAAATTGTTTGGTTCAAATTATAAAATAAACCGAGCGTGATTTGTTTTATAAAATTATGGATAATATATATAAATTTTTATAAACCGAAGTTTGGTTTATTATTTTCATGGAAATTAAAATAAACTTTGAATAGTTTATTTTATTTTATAAAATCAATTATGAATTGATTTTTCCATGATAAGAAAAATTTATATAATAAATTCTTATGAAAATTTATTCCATAATAAAAAGGGAGACATGGTTGTTTTTATTATAAATTAAATTATGATAAAAACTTGGCATGATGGAATAATTCATAGAAAAATTTATATGATAAATTTCTTATGAAAATTTATTCCATAAAAAGGAGACTTAGCGATTGAGAGGCTACTATATCAAGGAACCAAGGCAAGGCTTGGAGATTAATCTAAGAGATCTAGAAATAAACCCTCTCTCTCTCTCCTTCTCTCCCTCTCCCTCCTCTTGTGCCGCCGGCCCTAAAAGGAGGACCCCTTTGTTGCCATTAGCTTCATCCACCATGCAGCTGCCGAAGAAGAAGAAGAAGCGGGCGCAACTCCTTCCTTCCTCCCGGAATCTTGATTCCGTTCTTCGTTTGGTGGTTAGTCTTCCCATCTCTCTCTTGGTATTCTTGTCGTGCCTTTGGAGAATCTAGTAGTTCTTGTCGGCACGAAACTCGTGGCTTTGCGAAGTCATCCCGAAGAAAACTCGGCGTGGACGCGAATAGAGGCGGAGCTTCCAAGGGACGCTTACGGTTGGATCTCGTCCCTTCCTTCGAGTTACGCGAGGTATTAAGTAAATTAGTTTACTTTCTGCAAAATTTTAATATATGATCATGTCTACACAATATAAGATTGCATGCTTAGATGTGTGGTTAAATAATTTGGGAAATTATTTATGCTAAATCTTCCGCTGCACGTAATAAATTTTAAAATTACGAACCCGCATCCATGTCAACATGCACCCGGTCCCAACAGCCTCACCACAAACTCACACAAGACATCTAAGTACAAAGACTACTAATTGACTTTTAACCAAGACCAATTTCGTCAACCCTAGCCAGCCAAACCGAGTTCCCTTAAATAGAGCTAGTGGTTGAACTTGTCTTTACCAGTCGACTAGTACCAACACCAGTCGACTAATCTAGCCGAATCCGAATGTTACAGCCAAGCGTTCAAATTCCCAACCGACACCAGTCGACTGTATAGAAGATTAATCGATTGATCTTTTTGTGACCTCTACCAGTCGATTGATCCCTGGTAAAATCCTAAACCTAGGGTTTTCCTTCCCAAATACAGTTCACTCGCACTCGGACCCTCACAACTCATTTGACTCTTCTTGTAGCCTTGATCTGTTGCCTTCAAACCTTCTTCCCTTTGGCTCTTGTCCCTTAGATGCATACAAGCCCTCGGCTCATCTCCACATGTCATCCTTTGCGTATGTCTTGAAGTGCACTTCTCTTGGCTTATTCGTTGCTGCCTTGTCCATGGTCCTTCGGATGCCTCTCTATCCTTCACGGGATCCAAAGTCGTCAAGCTAAGTTTATGTGTATCTTGCAAACGTACACACTCAAATACACATATCAAATACAAGGGTAAACCTAACTTAAACCCTTTGCCAAAATATCAAAACACATGGTCCCATAGACCATAGATTACCTCAATATGATGGACATTGTGGGACCCTTCCCTCTCACCCTAGCCTAGAAGTTCTTACTAGTAGTGGTTGATTACTTCTCCTAGTGGGTGGAAGTAGAGGCGTTGGCCTGAATAACGGAGGGGGCAATTATAACGTTCCTTTGGCAAAACATCTTATGTCATTATGAGATACCCCATAAGCTAGTATTGATCAACGGTCAACAGTTTCAGGGCAAGAAAATCCAAGATTGGTGCTCGGCCTATGGGATCAAACAGGCGTTCACCTCAGTCGCCTACCCATAAAACAACGACCAAGCGGAGGTGGCTAACTGGGAGATTCTTCGGGGGTTGAAGGTGAAACTGGTTAATGTAGGAGGAGCTGGGTAGATGAGTTGCCCAGTATTCTATGGGCCTTAAAGACCACGCCGAGAGAGGGTTCAAGCTGCACGCATTTTCAACTAGTTTACGGAGCTGAGGCGGTGGTACCGGTGGAGGTGACCTGCCCGTCCGACCGGCGGAGGTTGTATGACGAAGAGAATGGGGAGAGGCGATGGTTGGAACTAGATCTGGCCGTGGAGATAGAAGCCGAGCGATAGTGCTGATGGTCGCATATCGACAAAGGATGCAACAAAGGTACAATCAAAAGGTTAGGCATCAGGCATTTCAGATCGGTTACTTGGTCTGGAAGAGAGTCAAACTAATAATCGATGTATGTAAGATAGAGCCTCAGTGGGGCAGACCTTTCAAGGTGGCTCAAAAGCTGGCATCAGGGGCCCATTACCAACTAGACACGCAGGGAAAGATGCTCGACTGACCCTGGAGTGCGATCCACCTGCAGCGGTACAGGGAATGGGTGACCTATGTAATGCTTGTGTGGCAACCCGAGGAGTGTGTGGCCTATGTAATGCTTGTGTCGTTGCCCGAGTAGGAGTAAAAAGATCAGAAATTGAAATCAGTTTGTTTACTCTCATGCACCCATCGATCTTAGGGCCTACCGGACATGGCTACCCACGCTTCTATTGTTCCACCCGAGAGTTTGGGCAGTGTCCAGACTCTCGTCATCGAGTGAGTTATAAGTGGGTCTGCTCCCACACACCCACCGACCTTAAAGCCGACCGAACGTGGCTGCCCATGCTCCTATTAGTCCGCCCGAGTGGTGTCCAGACTCTCACTATCGAGCGAGTTATAAGTGGATCTGCTCCCACACACCCACCAACCTCAAGACCGACTAGACTTGGCTACCCACGCTCCTATTGGTTCGCCCAAGCAGTGTCTTGAATCTCGTCATCAAGCGAGTTATAAGTTGGCTTACTTCCACACACCCAACAACCTTAGGGCGATCAAACATGGCTGCCCACACTCCTATTAGTCCGCCCAAGTAGTGTCCAGACTCTCACCATCGAGCATGCTATAAGTGGACCCACTCCCACACACCCACCAATCTCAAGGCTGACCAGACGTGGTTGGTTTGCCCAAGCGATGTCGAAACTCTCACCATCGAACAAGTTATAAGTGGGGTTGTTCCCAAGCACCCACTAACCTCAGGGTCGATCGGATGTGGCTGCCCACGCTCCTATTGGTCCACCCAAGCAGTGTCCAGATTCTCGCCATTTAGTGAGTTATAAGTGGGCTTGCTCCCACGCACCCACCAACCTCAAGGTTGACCGGACGTGGCTGCCCACGCTCTTATTGGTCTGCCCGAGCGGTGTCTAGGCTCTCGTCAACGAGCGAGTTATAAGTGGGTCTGCTCCCACACACCCACCAGCCTCAGGGGCGACCGATCGTGGCTGCCCACGCTCCTATTGGTCCGCCCGAGCGACGTCTAGACTCTCACCATCGAGCGAGTTATAAGTGGGTCTACTCCCACACACCCACCAACCTCAGGGCCGACCAGACGTGGTTGCCCATGCTCCTATTGGTCCACCCGAGCGGTGTCCAAACTCTCACCATCGATCGAGTTATAAGTGTGTCTGCTCCCACGCACCCACTAGCCTTAGAGCCGACTGGACGTAGTTACCCGCTACATTGGTATGGTGTTTTTCTACTCCTTCATTCAGTTGTACTTATCACTGTCTATACATGTGTTACTTCGATAGCCTATTACTACTATCACTAGCTTAGACTATCTTGCATATCTGATGAGATATCCGTTGAGTACCGTGGACTCACCATGTTAGCTCCTTGTTTTTATTTCAGGAAGATCGACTGGAGTGCCCAGCAGCCTATCCCAGCTCACGTATTTTCGAAATGATTCTCGGGGTTTGTCTTGGTATTTTGATGGGTACATGTTGGTACCCTCTTCTTGTTCATTTTTTCTTTTCGTTTCTGCTGTTGTATTTGTGTTCGGTTGTGTCAGTTTACATGGTGGTATAGTTCTACTTTTATGTGCCATGGAGGTCTTTGCTTCATATTGTTTTATCGTAAGTCGTACCGGTACGCAGCTTTTATCGTCGTTTTTGTTTTCGTTTATTTCAGACGGTTGTTCCAACCCTATAGGTTGCGGTACAATCGGCTGAAGTTATCGTAGAGGTTAGGTTTTTGAATTATCCATCAGGTCGAGGGAGTGGCAGTCCAGTCAGTATCGGACGGGCGGCTCCTCAGGGCGTGACACTATAATATGAGGCATAAACATGCAAACTCCCCCTTAACCTATACTTTATCACATTATTTTTAAATTTTACAAAAAAAATAGAGAAATAAGTTAAGTTTTAACTTAAACCCTTGCATTCACACCCTTTAACACCATCAAAAAGATTGTATCAATCAATTCTAACCTATGGTATCAAAGTAAAACAAAGTGATTTACATTTTTGAAAAACAACATAAATTAAAAAATCAGGGTACTAGTCGACTAAGATAGGTATCAGTCGACTGTCTCCCCATAGAAACACCCCCCACAGACTTTCTAGTCGATGGTTCTCTGTACTAGTCAACTGGCACAAAGTTGTTCAAAATTTCAACCTTCTGAGCTAAATTTCATAAATACATTAAATTTTTTTAAAAAAAAATCATAAAATTACAAAATTTTACAAACATATTTTATTTGATATCCTCTAATAGGGAAAAATAAGTTTGCATGAAAAGTCAAAATATTTTTGAGTTTTTAACCATAACTCGAGATTTTGAAAAATATTCAACTTTGTATCAATTTTAAGACCTAGTTTTGAAACCATATGTTTTTAAATCTATACCACAGTAAGTAAAACATAAAATTATTTTCAAAACATTTAAAATATCCAACTATGATCTATGTGCAAGATATCCATTAATTAAATATTTACTTTTCCCATAGTTGGTCTATTATTACTAAAATGATACATTTAATATCTCATCAAAATGTCATAAGTACAAGTGAATTATTTGTATCATCCTAGCATCTTATATGCATAAATAAAATCATAAATCAAGTTATTATGAGATGAAATAAAGGTAACTTCTACTTAGCCCATTTGATCATGAATCTATATTTAGGCTAAGTGCTTCCCCTTAATGTACCAAGTCAACTATTTTTGAAAAAAAAAATTGAATTTTAACATTCATGGTTGACTTATCCCTAAATCCTCCAACCCTTGAGCATTGTTTTTGTTACCCAATAGAAATATTTCCTAATTGAGTTGATCATGTACTTCTTAGGGATCCATTTTCTATCTAAGGTCTTGGTTTTTGATTGTCCTATAGCAAGCAAGCAATGATAGACTTTTTTATGGTTTGGTTGAGCATATCCTAGCCCCGTTTTCTTGAAGCTTGCCCTTTGGTTCCTAATGATCATGTCTAGAGTGTTAGAGCCAATCTCAAATTTTCTAAGGGCTTTTGTAAGATTATCCACCTTTTCCTTTAATTCTCTATTTTCTTCTTCTAAACATGCATCATTTAGACTAGAGGTAGAGGAAACATGCACATCCTTAGGAGTCATGGATTCTATTTTTTCCCTAAGCATGAAAATATCATTTTTTAAGTATTTGATTTTCTTTCTAGCCTTAAATAAATCATCATTAGAGCTAGAATAATTTTAACTAAAGTAGTAGTGGGTGGATTATATACCTCACTTATCGAGACGTTCAAGTTTGAAGTTTGACCTCCCCTTTCACTTGAGCTCCCTTCATCTTCACTTGAGCTCTTTCCTTCTTCAACTTTGGATGACGTGGAGGGTATGTCTTCAATTCCCATTAAAGCAAAATGGAATACATAATTTTCTTCTTCCAATGACGATGAGTCATCCCATGTTGCTTGCAAGTTTTGGACTTTCTTCCCCTTTTCTTTTGATTTCTCCTTTTCTTCCTCCTTCTTTCCTTCCTTTTTTTTCAAGAAAGGGCATTCATCCCTCATATGTCCTTCTCCTTGACAATTATAGCATATGATCTTTCTTATCCTACTCTTGCTTCTTGAACTTTTCCTACCATGATATTTGTTAGATGAAAAATATTTAAAAGTTTTTCTCAATTTTTTGACCATATATGTCTCTTTATCATTATCCATTGAGGCACTGGATTCTTCCAAATCGGAAAATGAAGCCTTCTTCTTCTTGCCCTTTCCCTTATTTGCCACAAGGGCTACTCCTTTTGGTTTGTAGACTTCTCCATACAATCTTCCAATCCGAGTTTCATGGAACTTCATGGTTGAGAAGAATTCATCTAGAGAGTTTTTCTCTAGATCCTTGGAGATGTAGTATCAGTCCACCATTGAACTCCAATTTATATTTCTTGGGAAAGCATTGATAACTTTCATCAAAATGTCTTGGTTTATAAGTGTCTCACCTATACTTGTTAGTCCATTCAATATTTCTTTAATTCTAGAATATAAACTAGATACCTATTCTCCTTTGTCAAACTTGATGTTGTTGAGTTGAGATCGTAGAAGATCTCTCTTTGCCCATTTTTCTTCTGATGTGTCATGCCCCTAAGAGGAGCCGCTAACCCAATATAGAATTGGGCAACACCTCCTCTGTACGATGGACACTTGAAATATGAGTACAAAGGCCCTCACGACCTACAACAACCTCAGCCAACACGGCTGGTATAGACAGAATAAAAGAAGAAAAACATGACATAAGACATACCACGACATACCTGCACTCCGGACTGGTCTGACTTACGACAAACAAAACCATATATGCCCCTCTAGGGCCCACATACATATAACACAGCCACAACGTAAAATACAAGAGCATGGACACAAAGAAATATATAAAGGGAAGAATAAAAAAACTTCGGAACCACAAAACCAATCGGAGTCATCTTGACGAGGAGAGAGATTGTCAGCTAGGGCACTCCAGACAATCATCCACCTGAAAGAAAAATAAGGCTAACGGGGTGAATCCAAGAACTCAGCGAATACCAATATCTGATATGCATAGTAAGTTATACTAATTGTTAGAATCCAGCTGACACAATATCGAATGCAATAGTAGAAAATGCAGAACTGAGGTACTAATAATGTAAAGCATACCAGTGTCAAACTATCTTAGTAACATATAGGTCAATACCCCTCCACGGGTAAAATAAGGCCATTGGCTGAAATGCATAATATCACTTGTAATGAAATGTCAAACAAATGCAACATCTAAATGTAGCATCCAAATGCAGCAAACACAAACAAAATGCAACCCATGCATCATGCACATGATCCAATGACATGGTCACCCCTGTCATCAGTCATTTATCATCACAGGTCATCAGTGAGGATACTGGAAAAAGTGCTCATCCTGGTGTAGAGCTATGACAACTGTGCACACTCTACATCACTAGTCCTGAGTGACTGAGTGGACAGGATGCAGTCGAAAACAACACTCCTACCCCATGTCATATGGGGGAGCCTCGCTCTCATCTCCTCGTCTCACACAACAAAGGAGGGACCTGATAATTACTATTTTGTTAATCATTTTAGGCTCTCAAATCCATGTTTTGATCTATTTTTACATGCTTAATCTTGTATTTATACTAGGCTCCATGAGTTATCTCTATTTTTGGCTTTAGATGCAATTCTCACTATAATTGAGGTATTTTGACACTAAAATTTGAATCTAATTTTGTAGGCTTTGAAGGATCATGGACCTAGATCAGATTGGATCGAGTTGAGCCAGAATTGGATTAGGATCAAGACGATCAAGCATTGGATTAATATGGGTCGTCCAATCAAGACACGGTGAGATCTGAGCCATCTGTCATCTTTTAATCAATCCAAGCTCAAGATAGAGTTAATCAAGACCTCAGATCAAGATCTAAAAGTTTGACCCAAATCAGAAGTCATCTGACCGTTGGATCAAGCTAAAGAGGAGTCTAAACCATCCATTCAAGAAGCAGGTAGATCTGAGCCATCCATTGAAGATCTGATCGATCCCGGCTGAGGAGGAGCAGATCCTGACCATTGATGGAGATCTGGGAAGTTTGGTTCATATCTGAGATGATCCAACAGTGGGATGAGACCAAAATGATCATAGCCGTCCATTTTTCAAATGGGATAATTAAAACAGAAACTCCCTCTCCACAGCTCATCGTTGCGAGTTTTGCTCTGTTCATCGTCTTCCTTCAAGTTTTCTTCTCCAATCGCGCAACCACATGAGATCTAAGCTTCGTCCAAGTCTCGAATCACTGGGGATCGAGTCTCCGTGAGGTTTGCAACCCATTTTGTCACTGAGAGGAGCTCAGGTGAGGGTTTCACCGGAGATCTGCTTCTTCTGATCGATCCATACTTGATCGTCAATCTTCATCAATCGGAACAATCGGAGGGGTACTCTGAAGAGTTCTGAGGGTTCCTGAGTCACCAACGCCATCCAACCAATCGAGAAGGAAGAGATTGGAAGGAAGATTCAGCTACGCAACAAGACAACACAATCTGAGTTGGGACCGGGTGCATGTTGACATTGATGTGGGTTCATAATTTCAAAATTAATTACGTGCAGCGGAAGGTTTAGCATAAATAATTTCTCAAATTATTTAACCACACATCTAAGCATGCAATTTTATCTTGTGTAGACATGATCATATATTTAAAATTTTACAGAAACATAAACTAATTTACATATTACCTCACGTAACTTGAAGGAAGGGACGAGATCCAACCGTAAGCGTCCCTTGGAAGCTCCATCTCTATTCGCGTCCACGCCGAGTATCTTCGGGATGACTTCGCAAAGCCACGAGTTTCGTGTTCTCGAGAACTACTAGATTCTCCGAGAACGCGACGAGAAAAACCAAGAGAGAAGTCGGAAGACTAACCACAAAAGGATGGCCGGTTGGTGCTCCTTCTTGGGGCTGGTTGGCGCACGGCAAGAAGGGGAGAAGAGAAGGAGAGAAAGAGAGAGAGAGAGCCTATGCCTTCGTCTCTTCTATTATCACCCAAGCCTTGCCTTGGGTCCTTTATATAGTGGCCTCTCAACCATCAAGCCTCTCAAATATGGAATAACTTATTCCATCATACCAAGTTTGATTTTATATCATGGTTAAAATCATATTTTAATTCTTGATAAAAATCAATCAAGTCTCTTCTCTCTTATGGAATAAATTTCCTTATCATGGTAAATCAATCCATGATTGATTTTATAAAATAAACCAATTCATGGTTCATTTTAATTTCCATGAAAAATAAACCAAACCTTGGTTTAAAAATTTATATCATCCATAATTTTATAAAACAAACCACACTTGGTTTATTTTATAAATTGAACCAAAAACATGGTTCTCTCCCTTTGTTGTGGCAGGCCAAGCAAAGAGGATGGATGCCCTCTTTGGACAGCCCATCCAAGCCAAGCCCCAATGAATTAAACTTATTTAATTCATCTATTAAGTCTTCAAAAGACTTAGCCATTTTACGCTTCCGATGCGTCTCTGAAAAATTCAGATTCGACTTATCGTTTGGCTCAACCAAACTTAATCTCTCTTGATTGGAAAATCTAATTTTCAACTCGTTTTAAATCCCTCGGATTACTCGTAGTGCGTGTGACTAAATAGGCTTTCGATTTATGTTGGCCGTCTATAATTAATCAATTAATTATAGAACGATCATGAGTGACACCTAGTAGTACATCATGATCCCCAATTAATCGAAAGATCAACGGTTGACCTTAGAAACAATTCTGAAACCCTTCAGCAGCTATAATGAATCGTGCCCCATTCCCTTCACCATCTTATACCCACTTGGTTCAGGACATGGTCTATGTGTGTCATGTTGGATCGAGAGAACCGATAGAGGGGGGGTGAATATCGGAAAGCGTTCGGATTTAAGATAGAGAATTTGCACAGCGGAAGATAAAAACAAAACATGCGAACACAATAATTTTTTACTTGGTTCGGAGCCTAGGTCGACTCCTACTCCAAGGCCCACGATCGTTGATCGTTTACTTTGGGCAATTCTATATGAGGCGCAAAAAAATAGTTTACAGTTTTGAGTTACAAATATAGCACAGTAAACTTAACAAATAAAAAGAAAACTCTTCTTTTACCGACGTCCGATGTAGGTTGTCTTTTTCGGAGCAGCGGGACGTCGTCGGCTCGAGTTGGGAGGTTTCCGGAGCGAGGCGCGAGAGCAGAAGAGCGTAGAAGCGTTGATTGAAAGTGTTGCTTGAGCCTTGGGGTCGAGGGCCCTTTATATAGGGCCTAGGGGCGCCCCCCCACGTGTCACTCGATCCGTCTCGGTCTTGGTCAGCTTCTGATCCCTTCAAACTCGGGATCAGATCTTGACCGGGGCGCCCGAGACGCTGGGGGCGCCCGGGTTGACCGGGTCAAACTTTATCCCTTGGCTTCGCTGACTTGAGCTTCGATGACTTGCTATTGGGGGCGCCCGGAGCGTCGGGGGTGCCCGGGAGCAGCGGGGGGACCGGGAGCACGGGGGCGCCCGGGAGTTGAGCTGTCGAAGCTTGCTTTGCTTTCTTGTGTTTTGTGTTTACCTTGGGGGCGCCCGGAACACTCCAGGCGCCCTGGTCAGCTGTTGCCTCGTTCCTTTGAGGCTATCTAAGCTGCAGACACTCGTTCCTTCGGTCCTGCATCCAGGGTTAGTCCAAAACACAATAAAACAATAAAATATTAGTTTATACAGCCTTAGCTGTCTTGGTTCTGACTTTGGGTCTCCAAAATGGAACCCTAGGTCGAACCGACGCCTATTGTTCCCTCGACGGGGAACGCGTCCTCACCTACTCCTCTCGGGAGAATGTACCTGATGCCAACCGCTCCTCTGATTGGACTTTTGCCTGACGGTCCTTTGCCAGGTCTTGGATACCGAGCTGTCCTTCGCCCGGTGCCTAGCATTCCTTCGCTAGGGCTTCAGTCCCAAGCTGTCCTTCTCCTGGCGCCTAGCAGTCCTTCGCTAGGGCTTTTGACCCTGGCATTCCTTTGCCAGTGCCTAGCCGTCCTTCGCTAGGGCTTTTTGCCCTGGCATTCCTTCGCCAGTGCCTAGCATTCCTTTTCTAGGGCTTTTTACCCTGGCATTCCTTTGCCAGTGCCTAGCAGTCCTTCGCTAGGGCTTTTTACCCTGCACACTAGAGTGACATGTTAGATAACAAGTAAGACTTAACTTTTGAACCCTGTTGCCATTATCAAAACACAGGTTTGACTTTGGTGCTTTCTGCACCAACAATCTCCCCCTTTTTGATTTATGGCAACCCTAGTTCAAAAAGTTAAGTTTAATCAAAGCATGTAAAAACATTAAATTTTGTTCCCTCCCCCTGGAGGGAATCTCCCCTAGATTTTTCAAAAATTCGTGGGGTTCTATGTTTAAGGGAAAATTTTTACTTAGAATTTTTCAACAGAAAGCTTCTGTATTTTCAAATATGATTTTTGCACTTTTGAAAACTTAAGTGTAGGTACTTGGAAATCTTTTGACAACTTAAGATTTAAAAGTACATAGAAGAGTTTTTGAAAGCATTAGTTTAGAGTACTTTGAAAAATTTTGAAGTCTTAAGTTTAAAGTACTCAACATTTTGAAAACTTTAACTTAACATGAGTTTAGAGTACTTTGAAAAATTTTGAAGTCTTAAGTTTAAAGTACTCAACGTTTTGAAAATTTTAACTTAAGTAATTAGTAAGATTTACAAAAAAATACTTAGAAAATTTTGAAGGGCTTAAGTAAAAAATTTTGACAAGCTTAAGTACTTTTGAAAGGCTTAAGTACTTGGAAAATTTTGAAAGGCTTAAGTACTTGGAAAATTTTGAAAGTACTTAGAAAATTTTGAAAGGCTTAAGTAAGAAAATTTTGACAAGCTTACATAAGAAAATTTTGACAAGCTTGTATTTTGAAAAACTAAGCGCTTAAGTGCTTTTTGAAACTTGATACTTTTTGAATAAAGAATAGAGTTTTTAAGAAATAAAAAAAATTATTTTTAAACTCTCTCCTTTTCTATCTCTCCCCCTTTGCCATATATCAAAAAGCAGATAAAGATAGCAGAAATTAAATTGCATAAAGGAAATAATTTTCATAAAGGAAAACATTTGCATGACTTTGCTGTACTGAACCAAGACTTAAACCAAATCAGTTGATTTTCTCTTGTAGGAACCTGTCTAACCCATTTAGCTACTTACTAACTGTTATAAGCAGTAGTTTTTGCTAGGGTTAGTCAAGTTAAGTGTTTCTGTTCAAGTTAGATTTTCTAAACTTGACACTTAACTTGATTGCTGTGTAAGTTGTATTTAGTGCCCCAATTACTGCAGATGCACTGACTTAAAGCATCTTGAATTAAGGCAAAGACCTAAGCATCTCAACCCTTTCTAGGTTATTAATCAAAAGTACCCTAAAGTGCTTGTGAGATGCTGACTTCTAAATCTATAGGTGCATGCAGTTCTAGGGTTAGGGCCTAGGCTAAGTCCATTTGCGAAAAAGCCCTAGTTTTGAAAGGGGGTAGTTTGGAAAAAAACTAAGTCCGAAAAGATTTTTAAAACTAATTTTAAAAACAACAGTTTTTCAAAATTCTTTTATAAACTGATTTTTAAATTAAATAAAGCAAACAAATTCAAAAGTAGAGTTATTCTATTCTACAGAGCACAATCTTAACTGCCTTCTTAGTGAGCTGAACTCAGACTCAGGTAAGGGTTTTGTGAATATATCAGCTAAGTTGGATTTTGAGTCTATATGTTTAAGTACTATCTCCCCCCTGGCTACATAGTCTCTTACGAAGTGATGTTTAACTTCTATGTGTTTTGTTCTGGAATGTTGGATTGGGTTCTTAGTTAGATTAATTGAACTTATATTGTCAATAAATACTTGAGTTTGGGTGTAGTTGAGCTGGAAGTCCTTAAGAGTGTGCATCATCCATAAAAATTGTGCTACACACTCTCCTAAGACTACATACTCTGCTTCAGTTGTGGACAGAGCTACACAGTGTTGTTTTCTGCTGCACCAACTTACTAGACTATTTCCTAACAGTTGGCAGCTTCCACTTGTGCTTTTTCTATCCAATTTACAACCAGCATAGTCAGAATCTGAGTATCCTGACAAATTGAAGGTTGAGGTTCTAGGATACCAAATCCCTACATTTAGGGTGCCCTTTACATATCTTAGTATTCTTTTTAGGGCTGCTAAGTGCATTTCCTTAGCACAGGTTTGGTATCTAGCACACATCCCTATAGCAAAAAGAATGTCAGGTCTACTAGCTGTAAGGTACAGTAGACTACCTATCATACTTCTATATAGTTTGAGGTCTACTGGCTTACCATCAGGGTCACTATCTATTTTTACATTAGTGGCCATGGGGGTACTTATGCTTTTAGAGTTATCCATTTTAAATTTCTTTATTAACTCTTTAGCATATTTGGATTGATGGACGTAGTTTCCATCTCTAGTTTGTTTGATTTTTAGTCCTAGGAAAAAGGTAAGTTCCCCAACTAAACTCATTTCAAATTCATTTTCCATTATCTTGACAAACTCTTTTAGGAAGTTTGTGTTGGTGGATCCAAATATTATGTCATCTACGTAAATTTGGGCAATAAATATATCTTTTCCTAGGGTTTTAATGAATAAAGTTGAGTCAATTTGTCCTTGTTTAAATTCTTTAGAAGTTAAGTAAGTTGATAAACGTTCATACCAAGTCCTAGGTGCTTGTTTTAACCCATATAGTGCTTTAGTTAATTTGTAAACATGGTCAGGTTTGTCTAAGTCCTCAAACCCAGGGGGTTGTCCTACATAAACTTCTTCTTTAATGAATCCATTTAGGAAAGCTGACTTTACATCCATTTGGTATAGCTTAAATCCTTTATGGGATGCAAAGGCTAACAACATTCTAATGGACTCAAGTCTAGCTACTGGGGCATATGTTTCATCGTAATCTAATCCCTCTACATGGCTGAATCCCTTAGCTACTAAGCGGGCTTTATTTCTAACTATTTCTCCTTGATCATTTAGCTTATTCCTAAAGACCCACTTAGTGTCAATGATGGATTTGCCTTCAGGTTTAGGCACTAGTTCCCAGACTTGGTTTCTCTCAAATTGGGCTAATTCTTCTTGCATAGCTATGATCCAATCAGGGTCAGGTAGGGATTCATCTATAGTTTTGGGTTCTATTTTTGATATCATAGCTATTTGACTAAGGTTTCTATAGGAGGACCTAGTCCTGACTCCAAGAGGCAACAGCTGACCAGGGCGCCCTAAGTCTGAGTTTCTTGGTTCTCCTAGAACTTGGTTCAGCCTCAGGTCCGACTGGTTAGTTTGGTTCACTATTTGATTCGACTCTTAGGGCTGGTTCATTTGTTGGTTCGATAATTGTTTCAGTTGACTCATTAATTGGTTCAATAGTTAGTTCGGTTAAGGGTTCAATTAAAGGTTCACTTGTTTGTTCATTATTTTCTTGATCAGAATTTGATGAAGTTAGGTCTGGATTATCAGATGTTGAGTTGACTTCTTCATCAAATATTAAGTTAGTTGTTTCTTCAATTTTCTTAGTTTGTTTGTTGTAAACTCTATAGGCTCTACTTGTGGTTGAGTATCCTAGAAAGATACCTAGGGTTGATTTGGACTGAAATTTCCCTAAGTAGTCTTTGGTATTTAGGATATGAATTTTGCATCCAAAGACCCTTAGGTAGTGTAGATTTGGGAGCCTATGGTAGTACAACTCATAGGGTGTTTTGTTGTGTCGCTTGTTAATCAGAACCCTATTTTGGATGTAACAAGCCGTACTAATCGCTTCTGCCCAAAATTGGTTTGCTAAGTTAAATTCGTTGAGCATAGCCGTAGCGGCTTCCTGTAATGTTCTATTTCTTCTTTCGACTATCCCATTTTGTTGGGGGGTTCTAGGACATGAAAATTCATGTAAATACCCATTGATCTTACAAAATTCCTCAAACCGTTGATTTTCAAATTCTCCCCCGTGGTCACTCCTAAGTCTTTTAATTTTAGTATCGTTTTGATTTTCAATTAATTTGCAGAAATCATTAAATAGGTTTAGGGTTTCATCTTTGGTTTTTAGAAACCTAACCCAGGTAAACCTTGAATAATCATTAACTATTACTAAGCAGTATCGGTTCCCGCTTAGTGACTTGGCTCCATGTGAATCAAATAGGTCAATATGCAGGAGCTCAAGTGTGGTTTGAGTTAGGTCAGATTGGATTAGTTTGTGATTAGATTTGGTTTGTTTACCTTAATTACATGATTCACATATTAGGTTTTCATTGTTTTTAATTTTGGGGATTCCTTTGATTAGGCCAAGTTGGGTGACTTCTGAGATAGTCCTCAAATTAGTGTGACCTAGTCTCCTATGCCAGAGGTTCGATTGTTCTAGCTGGGTTAACATACATTTGGGTACTGAGGGAAGGTTTATAATGTATACATTATTTTTCCTAGTGCCCTTAAGTATGATTTCTGAGTCTTGTACATTTCTAATCAGGCAGTTAGAATTGTTGAAGGTGACTATATAACCAGAATCACATAACTGACTTATGCTAAGCAAGTTAAATTTAAAGTTTTCAACCAAAAGAACTTTCTTAATAATAAAGTCAGATTTAAGCTCAATATTACCTGACCCAATTACCTTGAGTGTAGCATTGTTACCAAATGCCACTGAGCCTAGGTTCTTGAACTTGAGTTTGGTGAACTTCAATTTATCTCCAGTCATGTGTCTGGAGCAACCGCTATCCAACATCCATTGGTCCAAATCTTTATGTTCCTACACATAAAGAGTTTTATTGATTTGGAACCAATTAGAGTCAGGAATAGCTTAAATTGAGTTTCACTGCCTAGTCTGTCTCACCCAAATCTAAGGTTTTCAATCATGTTAGCCTTATAGGTTTTGTGAGACAGGTTTTGATAAATAAAATTACTTTGAAAAATTATTATTTATTTTGAAAACATTAAATTAATTTTTGAAAACAGTTAAGTTTATTTTGAAAGGATGTTTGAATCTATGCTTAACTGAAAATTGTGTTAGATTTGAATTTGACAAAAAGTAATTTGAATTTGAAATTCAAAAATTCGCTTCCAGGTCTTGGCGAGGCACTAGGCCTTCTTTGGCCGTAGCCTTATTGGATCATCAATCCTTTCCTTGACAAAGCCGTTTAATGAAATTTCATTTTCAAAATTAATTTTTGAAAAAGTTCTGGTCTAACTAGTTTGGATTTTGGATCGGTAGCTTCGGCTAGTTTCACCAGTCTAAAGAGACCAAGTAAACTTGATCTTATTAGAATTGGTTTCCCTAACGTACTATCATCTCACCTCCACCCAATACTATGTTGTCAAGTTTCAGTTAAGTTTGTTCAGTCCTTATTCTAACCTAAGTTTAAGCATGGTAAATTGCAGAAATTAAATAAACACTCAATCAGGCAAATTGCAAGAATTAAATTCTATTTAACAATAAAAATAGTTTTTAATTTGGCTCCCCCTAGACTGAAGCCACGGTAATGATTAGGCAAGATGTGAATCTTGTCCTTGGGGATCCAATACTGATTTGATCCAGTTGGTTTGTTCAGGCACAGTTTAGGTACCCATGCCTAAACTTTATTTCTGGACTGATTCAGTACAGCAAAGTAAGATCTTTGTCTAGATTTGGTTCTATAGCCTAGTCCGGATCGATTTAGAACCGATTTCTGTTTTCCAAGAATCATGTCAAGACCCTTGGAACCAGAAGTGAATCGTTCTAAAGCTGACCTAAGATCCTTAACCTGAGTTTTCAGGGAGGAGTTCTCTTTCTCAAGTTTTTCAACTTGAGTAGGAGTTCCTTCTTGAACCTTCTCGGTTAAGGGTTTAGAGTCAGCTCCCTCTTTCAGGAGTTTTACTTCCTATCGAAGGGATTCGACTCGGAGTTTGGCTTTCGCCAAATCTCGAGAAAGATATGAAATAAGTTCGTTTAACTGACTTCTATTGAAACCACTTACCTTGATCTCACCGTCTTCTGAAAAGGTTAGTCTGCCGTCGTCCTGTTCTGATTCTGACTCGGTCCCGACTTCTTCTGAGGCGGTCAGGGCTAGAAGGTTGGACTGGGGTGCTTCTTCTTCTTCTTCTGAGGAAGATTCATCCCAGGTTGCTTGGAGTGCTTTCTTTCTTCTTGACTTTTTGGTCTCCTTTAGGTTTGGACACTCCGTCTTGTAGTGGCCCTTCTTCTTGCACTCGTAGCAGGTTACGTTGGGCTTGTTTTTG
The DNA here is from genome assembly GCA_024364735.1 of Boesenbergia rotunda. NCBI lineage: Eukaryota > Viridiplantae > Streptophyta > Magnoliopsida > Zingiberales > Zingiberaceae > Boesenbergia > Boesenbergia rotunda. Next base: position 16,221 of record JAGFNQ010008937.1, on the reverse strand, counting down.
TCATTTGTGGGTTCAGCTGGTTCGTCCTTTCTTCGGTTGGCCTTCTTTCTATTGGTTTGGTTCTTTAATTCTTTATAGTAACTTCGGGCCAATCGAACCAGCTTCGGTCGATCTCCTTCTTCGTCTTCTGAGTTTGAGTCTGAGTTAGACTCGGGTTCAGGTTGTGTCTTCTTCTTTGTTGATCTTCCAGTTTTTCCTACAACAAAGGCAATACCTTTCTCGGCCATATTGCAGTTAGTCTGTTCATGAAGTTCTAACTCGGAAAACAATTCATCTAATTTAATTTTAGAGAGATCCCTTGAAACCTTGTATGCATCTACCATAGATGCCCACAAGGTATTTCTAGGGAAAGCATTTAAGGCATACCTTATTAGGTCACGGTTTTCGACCTTGTGACCTATAGTGTGAAGACCGTTCATCAATTCTTGGATTCATGCGTGGAGCTGGGCTGCTGTTTCGTTGTCGGCCATCTTGATGGTGTACAGTTTGTTTAGGAGCAGATCTCTCTTACTGATCCGAGTGTCTGATGTTCCTTGGTGCAGCTCGATCAGTTTTGCCCACAGCTCCTTGGCACTGTTGAAGGGGCCCACCCAGTTCAGCTCCTCTTTTGTCAAGCCATATTGAAGAGTCTGAGTCGCCTTTGCATCTGCTTCGATTCTTCGTTTCAGAGCGGTGTCCCACTCTGTGTAGCTTTGAGGTAGTCCTTCAGCAATTTTGGGTATCTCCAGTCCGGACTGGATGATAATCCACATGTCCACCTGAGTTTTCAGGTGGACCTCTATTCGACTTTTCCAGTAGGAAAAGTCTTCTCCACTGAAAAGTGGAGGTCTGGCGGTGCTGAATCCTTCTTGCATGGCCATTTAATCTGAAAAAAATAACTAACAGAAAAAATTTCCCAAGACTTGGTCTTGGATTAGTAGTGCGGGATAAGGAAAATAAAATAACGAGGGGTGTTGCACCAACCTCGATTAACGAGATAAAAATTCGAACGAAAAAAAAAAATTCGAACGAGAAAAAGAATAAAAATCCGAAAAATTTTCAAACTGGTGGTTGCACCAAATTTGAACTTCCCCGCTCTGATACCACTTGTTGGATCGAGAGAACCGATAGAGGGGGGTGAATATCGGAAAGTGTTCGGATTTAAGATAGAGAATTTGTACAGCGGAAGATAAAAACAAAACACGCGAACACAGTAATTTTTTACTTGGTTCGGAGCCTAGGTCGTCTCCTACTCCAAGGCCCACGATTGTTGATCGTTTACTTTGGGCAATTCTATATGAGGCGCAAAAAAATAGTTTACAGTTTTGAGTTACAAATATAGCACAGTAAACTTAACAAATAAAAAGGAAACTCTTCTTCTACCGACGTCCGATGTAGGTTGTCTTTTTCGGAGCAGCGGGACGTCGTCGGCTCGAGTTGGGAGGTTTCCGGAGCGAGGCGCGAGAGCAGAAGAGCGTAGAAGCGTTGATTGAAAGTGTTGATTGAGCCTTGGGGTCGAGGGCCCTTTATATAGGGCCTGGGGGTGCCCGGAACGTCGGGGGCGCCCCCCCACGTGTCACTCGATCCGCCTCAGTCTCGGTCAGCTTCTGATCCCTTCAAACTCGGGATCAGATCTTGACCGGGGCGCCCGGGACGCTGGGGGAGCCCGGGTTGACCGGGTCAAACTTTATCCCTTGGCTTCGCTGGCTTGAGCTTCGATGAATTGCTATTGGGGGTGCCCGGAGCATCGGGGGCGCCCGGGAGCACGGGGGCGCCCGGGAGTTGAGCTGTCGAAGCTTGCTTTGCTTTCTTGTGTTTTGTGTTTACCTTGGGGGCGCCCGGGACACTCCGGGCGCCCTGGTCTGCTGTTGCCTCGTTCCTTTGAGGCTCTCTGAGCTGCAGACACTCATTCCTTCGGTCCTGCATCCAGGGTTAGTCCAAAACACAATAAAACAATAAAATATTAGTTTATATAGCCTTAGCTGTCTTGGTTCTGACTTTGGGTCTCCAAAATGGAACCCTAGGTCGAACCGACGCCTACTGTTCCCTCGACGGGGAACGCGTCCTCACCTACTCCTCTCGGGAGAATGTACCTGATGCCAACCGCTCCTCTGGTTGGACTTTTGCCTGGCGGTCCTTTGCCAGGTCTTGGATACCGAGCTGTCCTTCGCCCGGTGCCTAGCATTCCTTCGCTTGGGCTTCAGTCCCAAGCTGTCCTTCGCCTGGAGCCTAACAGTCCTTCGCTAGGGCTTTTGACCCTAGCATTCCTTCGCTAGTGCCTAGTAGTCCTTCGCTAGGGCTTTTTGCCCTGGCATTCCTTTGCCAGTGCCTAGCATTCCTTCGCTAGGGCTTTTTACCCTGGCATTCCTTCGCCAGTGCCTAGCAGTCCTTCGCTAGGGCTTTTTACCCTGTACACTAGAGTGACATGTTAGATAACTAGTAAGACTTAACTTTTGAACCCTGTTGCCATTATCAAAACACAGGTTTGACTTTGGTGCTTTCTGCACCAACATGTCAGTCCCCACTAGGCTGACTACGTCACACCTAGCCCAAGTAACGTTTTCTCGTCCTACGGATTCTGATTACTCTCATGTATTTAAGAGATTCATACTCTGAACATGTCATGCTCTGGGAAGAGGCTTCGAGTAACAATCTGACGATAGGCCTCGGGTATACATCTCCTCGCAAGGAGTGATGAATCCTTTGTAGGCTGTTCAAACATCTTCGGGCACTTCGGCTTATACCCAATCATCCTGGGTCCACACCTCCTTGGAGATGCTTGCTTAAGATGTCAAAGTATAAGTCTCCATGACCAAGATGACTTAAACAGCACAAGTTAAAGGAACATCGCACTTAAGCTGCAGTAAGAACTTCACTGACATATCTATATGTAGATTACCATATGAAGTTTTACAGCCAGTCACTCTAATGAACTAGTTCCCTTAACTAGCATTCATGTTTATCTTCGGACATCTCAATGTCACCAGCCAGTGAGAATTAGTTGATTAGAGAATAACCCATGCTAGTCTCAACAAAATTGATAGTGTCCGTATTTATCAATTCATCGACTAGGGACAATTTCATTACTTCACAATTGCACATGTAGAGATAATCACTAGTTGTGAATTCATCACAAATTCACTCATGCTGTGAATTGTATTGCGGACATTCAGTGAATGAGTTTAAGATCTCAATCAAATACACAAACATGTATACTCAAATAGTGAATATTCATTTATTAGAATAAATGATTACAATCATAAGGCGATTATCTTAGGACACTTCTCTCATATCACTAACAAACTCCCACTTGGCCTAATGTCAATCGCTACGGTACCCAATACCACAGGCTCTAACATGACCCTCAAACTTGCTTTGAGGCAAGACCTTAGTTAAAGGATCCGCTAAATTCCTTTCAGTGGGAATTTTCTCAATTTGTATATCATTCGTACTTATAATCTCTCTGATCAGATGATAGCGGCGAAGCACATGTTTGGATCGCTGATGAGACCTTGGTTCCTTTGCTTGTGCAATAGCTCCATTGTTGTCGCAGTAAACCGGTATTGCTTCATCAATGGTTGGAACCACACCAAGTTCTGAGACAAACTTTTTGATCCAGACTGCTTCCTTTGCTGCTTCCGAAGCTGCAATATATTCCGCTTCCGTGGTAGAATCCGCTACGGTGTCTTGCTTGGAACTCTTCCAACATATTGCGCCTCCATTCAAAATAAATACGTATGCGGACTGAGATTTGGAGTCATCCTTATCTGTCTGGAAACTGGCATCTGTATACCCCACGTATTATCATATCACCTTCTCTATATATTAGGAACGCATCCTTAGTGTTTCTTAAGTACTTGAGGATTGTCTTGACAGCCGCCCAATGATCTATTCCTGGATCAGACTGGTATCTGCTTGTGACGCTCAGAGCATACGATACATCGGGCATAGTATATAACATAGCATACATGATAGATCCTATCGCGGATACATAAGGAATCTTATTCATGCAAATCCTCTCATCTTCTGTGCGCGGACACATAGACTTCGAAAGGTTGATCCCATGCCTGATGGGAAGGTAACCTTTCTTGCTAAACCGAGTCCCGACCAAGGTAGTCTCTACTACTCCATATGAGATATGGAATAGTAAGAAACCTCACTTAACTCACCTTAAGATATGGGGTTGTCCCGCTTATGTGAAGCGGACTGTATCAGACAAATTGGATGCTAAGTCTGATAAATGTCTATTTATTGGATACCCTAAGGAAACGAAGGGTTACCAATTCTATCATCCCTTGGAGCAAAAGGTGTTTGTTTCAAGGCATGCTGTATTTCTAGAAAAAGAATTTCTTTTACAAGAAAACAGTGGGAGTGGCATTGAACTTGATGAAGTTCAAGAAACTCCAATAGACATTACAGAGACACCTAGTCTAGTCCCACAACCGATAATTCATAGTGATGAGCTATCAGTTGAACCTAAAACAACAACACCTCTTCGTAGGTCTGATAGGACACACAATATTCCAGAGAGATACAGATTTCTCATAAGTGAATCGAACGACGTGTTACTCATAAGCGATGACGAACCTATCAGTTATGAAGATGTTCTGAAAAGTTCAGAAAGGGATAAATGGCTTGAAGCCATGAAGTCGGAAATGGATTCCATGTATGAAAACCAAGTATGGGACTTGGTTAACCCACCTGAAGGGATTAAGCCCATAGGGTGCAAGTGGGTTTTCAAGAAGAAAACCGACATGGAAGGTAATGTAGTTACCTTTAAGGCTAGATTAGTGACAAAAGGATATCGTCAAAAACAAGGAATTGATTATGACGAAACCTACTCGCCAGTAGCTATGCTTAAATCCATTCGGATGCTCCTAGCCATAGCAGCTCATTATGATTATGAGATATGACAAATGGATGTGAAAACAGCTTTCCTTAATGGAAACCTGCTTGAGGATGTATACATGATACAACCTGAAGGTTTCACATCGGTTGATAAAACCAAAGTATGCAAGCTTCGACGATCCATATATGGACTGAAGCAAGCATCAAGGAGCTGGAACATCCGTTTTGATGAGACAATCAAAGAGTTTGATTTCTCACAAAATCTTGACGAACCTTGTGTGTACAAGAAGGTTAGTGGGAGTGCAGTCGTATTCCTAGTATTATATGTCGATGACATCTTACTTATAGGAAACGATATATCAGTTTTACAGACAGTTAAAATTTGGTTGTCCAAAACTTTCTCCATGAATGACCTGGGAGAAGCAACCTATATCCTTGGGATTAGAATCTATAGAGATAGATCAAAACGGTTGCTTGGTCTTTCGCAGTCTACGTATATAGACCGAGTGCTAAAAAGGTTTAGCATGTCGGAATCCAAGAAAGGTTACCTTCCCATCAGGCATGGGATCAACCTTTCAAAGTCTATGTGTTCGCGCACAGAAGACGAGAGGATTTGCATGAATAAGATTCCCTATGCATCCGCAATAGGATCTATCATGTATGCTATGTTATGTACAAGGCCCAATGTATCGTATGCTTTGAGCGTCACAAGCAGATACCAGTCGGATCCGGGAATGGATCATTGGGCGGCTGTAAAGACAATCCTTAAGTACTTAAGAAGAACTAAGGATGTGTTCCTAATATATGGAGAAGGAGATATGGTAATACGTGGGTATACAGATGCCAGTTTCCAGACAGATAAGGATGACTCCTAATCGCAGTCTGGATATGTATTTACTTTGAATGGAGGCGCAGTAAGTTGGGAAAGTTCCAAACAAGACACCGTAGCGGATTCTACCACGGAAGCGGAATATATCGCAGCTTCGGAAGCAGCAAAGGAAGCAGTTTGGATCAAGAAGTTTGTCTCAGAACTTGGTGTGGTTCCAACCATTGATGAAGCAGTGCCGGTTTACTGTGACAACAATGGAGCTATTGCACAAGCGAAGGAACCAAGGTCTCATCAGCGATCCAAACACGTGCTTCGACGCTATCATCTGATCAGAGAGATTATAAGTAGGAATGACATACAAATTGAGAGGGTTCCCACTGAAAGGAATATAGCAGATCCTTTAACTAAGGCCTTGCCTCAAAGCAAGTTTGAGGGACATGTTAGAGCCTATGGTATTGGATACCATAGCGATTGGCATTAGGCCAAGTGGGAGTTTGTTAGTGATATGAGAGAAGTGTCCTAAGGCAATCGCCTTATGATGTAAACATTTATATTAATAAATGATAATTCACTATTTGAGTATACATGTTTTGTGTATTTGATTGGGATCTTAAACTCATCTACTGAATGTCCGCAATACAACTCACAGCATAAGAGAATTTGTGATGGGATCACAACTAGTGATTATCTCTAATGTGCAATTGTGAAGTATTGAAATTATCCCTAGTCGATGAATTGATAAAAACGGACACTATCAATTCTGTTGAGACTAGCATGGGTTATTCTCTAATCAGCTGATTCTCACTGGCTGGTGACATTGGGATGTCCGGAGATAAACATGGATGCTAGTTAAGGGAACTAGTTCATTGGAGTGACTAGCTGTAAGACTTCATATGGGAATCTACATGTAGATATGTCAATGAAGTTCTTACTGCAGCTTAAGTGCGATGTTCCTTTGACTTGCGGTGTTCAAGTCATCTTGGTCATGGAGACTTATACTTTAACATCTTAAGCAAGCATCTCCAAGGAGGTGTGGACCCAGGATGATTGGGTATAAGCCGAAGTGCTCGAAGATGTTTGAACAGCCTACAAAGGATTCACCACTCCTTGCGAGGAGATGTATACCCAGGCCTATCGTCGGATTGTTACTCAAAACCTCTGGCCAGAGTAGATCATGTTTAGAGTGCGAGTCTCTTAAATACATGAGAGTAATTAGAAATCCAAAGGACGAGAAAGACACTACTTGGGCTAGGTGTGACATAGTCAGCCTAGTGGGGATTGACACAAATAGACCGTGTCCTGAACCAAGTGGGTATAAGATGGTGAAGGGAATGGGGCACGATTCATTAGAGCTGCTGAAGGGTTTCAGAATAATTTCTTCTGAGGTCAAACCGTTGATCTTTCGATTAATTGGGGATCATGATGTACTACTAGGTGCCACTCATGATCGTTCTATAATTGGTTAATTATAGACGGCCAACATAAATCGAAAGCCTATTTAGTCACACGCACTACGAGTAATCCGAGGGATTTAAAACGAGTTGAAAATTGGATTTTCCGATCAAGAGAAATAAGTCGAATCTGAGTTGATCAGAGGCGCAACGGAAACTTAAAATAGCTAAGTCTTTTGAAGGCTTATTAGGCGAATTAAATGAGTTTAATTCGCGATCGGTTCGGGTTGTTTTGGCCGACCAAAGAGGGTGCCCACCCTATTGGTTTGGCCAGCCAATGAAAGGGGGATAAACCAATTTAATTGGTTTAATTAATAAAATAAATCTAGCGCGATTTATTTTATAAATTATGGATAAATAAATTGATATATAAAGAAATTTATATAAAGAGATTTATAAATAAATTTGTAGAAATTTATTCTTTTTATGGAAATTAAAATGAACCATGAATTGGTTTTATTTTAATTTATAAAATCAATTATGAATTGATTTATCCATAATAAGAAAATTTTTATACAAATTTTATTCCATAATTAAAAGAGAGAAGTAATTGTTTTATTATAAATTAGTTATAATAAAACTTGGTTTAAACGGAATAATTCATAAAAGAATTTATAGGATAAATTTGTTATGAAAAATTTCGTTAAGAGGGAGACTTGGCAAGGGAGAAGCAACTATATAAGGAACCAAAAGGAAGCCTTTAATTCCTAATGAATAATTGATAGAGATTAATTATTCTCTCCCTCTCTCTCTCTTAATCTCTTTTCCTCCTCTTCTCCTTCCCATTAGGGCCGGCGCCCTCCTTGTGCTAGAGGGCCGGCGCCTCCCTTTCCCACCCTAGGGCCGGCGCACCCTAGGGTTGCCGTGGACCAAGAACACCAAGGAGAAGCCAAGAAGAAGAAGAAGAAGCGAATAGCAACTCCTCTCTTCCCGGAATTTCGATTCCGTTTCTTGGTGGTACGTTTCCATTAATTTCTCTTGTTCTTTTAGTTGTGCCTTCCGAGAATCTAGTAGTTCTCGTCGGCACAAAACTCGTGACTTTGCGAAGTCATCCCGAAGAGAACTCGGCGTGGACGCGAATAGAGGCGGAGCTTCCAAGGGACGCTACGGTTGGATCTCGTCCTTTTTCCGACTTACGAGAGGTATAAAGTAAATTAGTTTACTTTTCCGCAATATTTTATTTTATGATTATGTCAATACACCATAAGGTTGCATGCTAGATACGTGGTTAAAATAATTTAGAAAATTATTTTATGCTAATTCTTCCGCTGCACGTAAAAATTTTGAATTTTACGAACCCGTATCCTTGTCGACATGCACCCGGTCCCAACAGTGGTATCAGAGCCGGTTAGTGTTCGACATAATCATATAATTGTTTTGCGGAAAACTTTGTCATAATCTCAATTTTGGAAAAAAAAATTTCAATTTTGGAAACTTTCCAATTATAATAAATTTTAGATTTAGGAATTTCTAAGTTTGGAAATCCTCATGAAATTTCGTAAACTTTTGAAATATCCTAGTTTCTAAAAATTTTATAATAATTGTGAAAACTTCCCATCTTTGGAAACTTTCCAATTTTGGAAATTTTCTATTTTAGAAATTTTCCAACTTTGGAAATATGTAAGTTTTCTTTGTACCAGAAACTTACAATTATTCTGAAAACCAATTTATGAAATCTCACAATTTTGGGCACTTTCTTTTAAGAAAGTCTAGACAAATTCATGGACAGTTAATTGACAATTAAATTTGAATTGGTCTTTAAATTGACAACAAAATTCTTTATTTTGGATTGAGCCTCAGGGAGCCGTCCAATTTAAAGCTAGTTGTTGTAATTTAATTTCCCAATTTTAATTGAAATTGTCATGTTTGATTTGGATTGAGCCTCGGGGAGCCGTCCAATTGGATTTACAACAAATTATTTTTCTTTGGGTATCTGAGCCTCGGGGAGCCACCCTTAGAAAAGGATTTGTTGTAATTAATTAAATCCATGAATAAAATATGATTTAAGAGGTGATGCTCTTACATATTGTTGTCTCCAAAATTAATTAGGAAATGGTTTCCTATAGAGTTTTCTTAAATGAGATTTTCATGAAAATAATATGTCGTTGAATTAAGGGAATTGCCTCTTAATTTAATAAGATTTGATTTAGAGAAATCAAAGTCTTAAACATATTATTTCCGAAATTGATTATGACAATTTAGGAAATTGTTTCCCAAAACAATTCCTTTAATAAAGTATGAAATTAGAATGAGGAAATCCGGTTCCTAATTCAATTCGTGAGACTTGATAAATTAAGTCACATACATACTTTATTAAGGAAATCGTTAGTCATGACATAATCATATGTCATGAATGTGCTTAGAAAAGATGAGACCCAAAACCCCTTATAAAATATTAAGGCTAACACCTTCCATTAATGTGGTTAGAACCGGAGTTTTGTTTCTCGTTTGGGTTGATGGACACATCTATGCCCGACTTGAACCTCAACATGTTCAAACCATGGAATTAGTTTATGAATAATATAGTTGGAGTCAGAGGTCAATCCTTAGTTTTGGTTGTTGGACACATCCAAGCCTGACTAAACGGTTGAATGAGCTCCAACCATATTAAAACTATTTCTTGATTAATGGGTCAGCCTTAAGCTTGGAGCATCGATTTGTTGTGCCACAGCCAAGGTCGATGCAAAGAGAGGTGCAATTGGGTGCTATGTATAATGTCGCATACTTGTTAATGAGTTAACAACCCAATGATTTATGCAAACATTCAATTAGTTGATAGCATAAAGTGATAGTTACATATATGTGATATGTAATTTTTATAATTACCTACCTTCATAGCTAAGAATAACTTGATGGTCACAGCCATGGTGGTTCTTATCTATGGTTGGATATCAACCTATTTGGAGATGTTCCTACGATCTCCCGAATTGATAAAAAGGATTATTCAATTTGAAAAATAAATAGGATTTTATTTATGTATGTTGATACATTCTTTAATCATTCTTCTCACATAAACTCAATTTGTATTTCTAGGATAATCACTCGATCATGTCTTCTCTAAACTTGCGTTCCATTTTGGACACCAATAAACTGACTGGGCCGAACTACATGGACTGGCTTCGAAACCTAAGGATAGTCCTTAAGGCAGAGAAGCTTGCTTATGTCCTTGAAGATCAACTTCCAACCCATCCTCCAGAGAATGCAACTCCAGACCAATTGTTGGCCTATCAGAAACATGTGACCGATTCTGAACTTGCGAGTTGCATCATGCTAGCCTCTATGGTACCTGAGCTGCAAAAGCAGCAAGAGCATATGGATGCTTATACCATCATCTTCCATCTTCATGAGTTGTTTGAAGAGCAGGCGAGATCCGAAAGGTTCGAAGTCTCCAGACTCCTCTTCACCACTAAGATGCAGGAAGGCACTTCTGCCTCGCAGTTTGTGTTAAAGATGTTGGGGTACATTGAGCGACTGAGCGCACTCGATTTTGCAATGGATCATGAACTAAGTATTGACTTAATTCTGAGTTGTTTGCCCAAGAGTTATTCATAATTTGTGATGAACTATCGGATGAACAAACTAGAGACCACCATTCCTGAGTTGCTCAACCTGCTGAAGACTGTAGAGCCTTCTGTAAAGCCGGATCAAAAGGCGGTACTGTTAGTTGGTTCCTCGAAGAAAGGTTCTAAGAGGAAGGCCAAGGAACAGAACAAAGGGAAGAAGAAAAAGGCCAAGAAGACTGAAAAGAAACCAAAAGGAACTTGCCATCATTGTGGCAAGAAGGGTCACTGGCGAAGAAACTGCAAGGTTTATCTTGAGTCCTTGAAGAAGAAGGCATCCGATGCCCCATCCTCTTCAGGTATCTTCGTTATTGAATGTCACTCTATTTCCTCAAATACCTGGGTACTTGATACTGGGTGTAGCTCACATATATGTAATGACATACAGGGGCTAAGGAATAGAAGAAGACTCGTCAAGGGAGAAGCGAATTTGCGGGTTGGAAATGGAGCAAGGATTGCTGCTGTTGCCATCGGAACATATTTGCTAAAGCTCCCAACTGGACGTGTCTTAGAATTGGATAATTGTTATTTCGTTCCTTCGTTAATAAAGAACATTGTATCTATTTCATGTTTGAATGAAAAAGGTTATCATTTAACTTTTAGTAACAATTGTTGTTACATAACTTTAAATGGCGTTCTTTATGGGAATGGAACTTTGTGCAATGGCATCTACACGTTAGATTTATCCAGTGACATTTTCAATATCGAAGTTAGCAACAAACGTGCTCGAATAGATAATCGAATAGACTCCTACACGTGGCACTGTCGTCTTGGCCATATAAGTAAGAAACGCATGACCGAATTACACCGATGTGGAATTTGGAATCATTTGAACCCGGTTCATTTGATACATGCGAATCATGCTTAAAGGCAAGATGACCAAATTACCCTTTTCCGGAAAAGGTAATCCAGTGGGAGAATTGCTTGGTCTAATACATACGATGTATGTGGACCAATGTCAACTCTAGCACAAGGAGGCTATAGCTACTTCATCACCTTTATCGATGATCACTCACGATTCGGGTATGTGTTCTTGATGAAACACAAATCTGAAGCTTTTGAGAAATTCAAAGAGTTCAGAAATGAAGTAGAGAAACAACTTGGACAAAAGTATTAAAATACTTCGATCCGATCGGGGTGGTGAATACTTAAGTCAAGAGTTTCAAGATTATCTTAGGGACAATGGGATATTGTCCCAATGGACTCCGCCGTATACACCACAGCATAATGGTGTATCTGAGAGGCGTAACCGAACCTTGATGGACATGGTTAGATCCATGATGAACCATGCAACTCTTCCAAAATCCTTTTGGGGCTATGCACTTAAGACAGCTGTTTACTTGCTAAACAGAGTCCCGACCAAGGTAGTCTCTACTACTCCATATGAGATATGGAATAGTAAGAAACCTCACTTAACTCACCTTAAGATATGGGGTTGTCCCGCTTATGTGAAGCGGACTGTATCAGACAAATTGGATGCTAAGTCTGATAAATGTCTATTTATTGGATACCCTAAGGAAACGAAGGGTTACCAATTCTATCATCCCTTGGAGCAAAAGGTGTTTGTTTCAAGGCATGCTGTATTTCTAGAAAAAGAATTTCTTTTACAAGAAAACAGTGGGAGTGGCATTGAACTTGATGAAGTTCAAGAAACTCCAATAGACATTACAGAGACACCTAGTCTAGGCCCACAACCGATAATTCATAGTGATGAGCTATCAGTTGAACCTAAAACAACACCACCTCTTCGTAGGTCTGATAGGACACGCAATATTCCAGAGAGATACGGATTTCTCATAAGTGAATCGAACGACGTGTTACTCATAAGCGATGACGAACCTATCAGTTATGAAGATGTTCTGAAAAGTTCAGAAAGGGACAAATGGCTTGAAGCCATGAAGTCGGAAATGGATTCCATGTATGAAAACCAAGTATGGGACTTGGTTAACCCACCTGAAGGGATTAAGCCCATAGGGTGCAAGTGGGTTTTCAAGAAGAAAACCGACATGGAAGGTAATGTAGTTACCTTTAAGGCTAGATTAGTGGCAAAAGGATATCGTCAAAAACAAGGAATTGATTATGACGAAACCTACTCGCCAGTAGCTATGCTTAAATCCATTCGGATGCTCCTAGCCATAGCAGCTCATTATGATTATGAGATATGGCAAATGGATGTGAAAACAGCTTTCCTTAATGGAAACCTGCTTGAGGATGTATACATGATACAACCTGAAGGTTTCACATCGGTTGATAAAACCAAAGTATGCAAGCTTCGACGATCCATATATGGACTGAAGCAAGCATCAAGGAGCTGGAACATCCGTTTTGATGAGACAATCAAAGAGTTTGATTTCTCACAAAATCCTGACGAACCTTGTGTGTACAAGAAGGTTAGTGGGAGTGCAGTCGTATTCCTAGTATTATATGTCGATGACATCTTACTTATAGGAAACGATATATCAGTTTTACAGACAGTTAAAATTTGGTTGTCCAAAACTTTCTCCATGAAAGACCTGGGAGAAGCAACCTATATCCTTGGGATTAGAATCTATAGAGATAGATCAAAACGGTTGCTTGGTCTTTCGCAGTCTACGTATATAGACCGAGTGCTAAAAAGGTTTAGCATGTCGGAATCCAAGAAAGGTTACCTTCCCATCAGGCATGGGATCAACCTTTCAAAGTCTATGTGTCCGCGCACAGAAGACGAGAGGATTTGCATGAATAAGATTCCCTATGCATCCGCAATAGGATCTATCATGTATGCTATGTTATGTACAAGGCCCGATGTATCGTATGCTTTGAGCGTCACAAGCAGATACCAGTCGGATCCGGGAATGGATCATTGGGCGGCTGTAAAGACAATCCTTAAGTACTTAAGAAGAACTAAGGATGTGTTCCTAATATATGGAGAAGGAGATATGGTAATACGTGGGTATACAGATGCCAGTTTCCAGACAGATAAGGATGACTCCAAATCGCAGTCTGGATACGTATTTACTTTGAATGGAGGCGCAGTAAGTTGGAAAAGTTCCAAACAAGACACCGTAGCGGATTCTACCACGGAAGCGGAATATATCGCAGCTTCGGAAGCAGCAAAGGAAGCAGTTTGGATCAAGAAGTTTGTCTCAGAACTTGGTGTGGTTCCAACCATTGATGAAGCAGTGCCGGTTTACTGCGACAACAATGGAGCTATTGCACAAGCGAAGGAACCAAGGTCTCATCAGCGATCCAAACACGTGCTTCGACGCTATCATCTGATCAGAGAGATTATAAGTAGGAATGACATACAAATTGAGAGGGTTCCCACTGAAAGGAATATAGCGGATCCTTTAACTAAGGCCTTGCCTCAAAGCAAGTTTGAGGGACATGTTAGAGCCTGTGGTATTGGATACCGTAGCGATTGGCATTAGGCCAAGTGGGAGTTTGTTAGTGATATGAGAGAAGTGTCCTAAGGCAATCGCCTTATGATGTAAACATTTATATTAATAAATGATAATTCACTATTTGAGTATACATGTTTTGTGTATTTGATTAGGATCTTAAACTCATCTACTGAATGTCCGCAATACAACTCACAGCATAAGAGAATTTGTGATGGGATCACAACTAGTGATTATCTCTAATGTGCAATTGTGAAGTATTGAAATTATCCCTAGTCGATGAATTGATAAAAACGGACACTATCAATTCTGTTGAGACTAGCATGGGTTATTCTCTAATCAGCTGATTCTCACTGGCTGGTGACATTGGGATGTCCGGAGATAAACATGGATGCTAGTTAAGGGAACTAGTTCATTGGAGTGACTAGCTGTAAGACTTCATATGGGAATCTACATGTAGATATGTCAATGAAGTTCTTACTGCAGCTTAAGTGCGATGTTCCTTTGACTTGCGGTGTTCAAGTCATCTTGGTCATGGAGACTTATACTTTAACATCTTAAGCAAGCATCTCCAAGGAGGTGTGGACCCAGGATGATTGGGTATAAGCCGAAGTGCTCGAAGATGTTTGAACAGCCTACAAAGGATTCACCACTCCTTGCGAGGAGATGTATACCCAGGCCTATCGTCGGATTGTTACTCAAAACCTCTGGCCAGAGTAGATCATGTTTAGAGTGCGAGTCTCTTAAATACATGAGAGTAATTAGAAATCCAAAGGACGAGAAAGACACTACTTGGGCTAGGTGTGACATAGTCAGCCTAGTGGGGATTGACACAAATAGACCGTGTCCTGAACCAAGTGGGTATAAGATGGTGAAGGGAATGGGGCACGATTCATTAGAGCTGCTGAAGGGTTTCAGAATAATTTCTTCTGAGGTCAAACCGTTGATCTTTCGATTAATTGGGGATCATGATGTACTACTAGGTGCCACTCATGATCGTTCTATAATTGGTTAATTATAGACGGCCAACATAAATCGAAAGCCTATTTAGTCACACGCACTACGAGTAATCCGAGGGATTTAAAACGAGTTGAAAATTGGATTTTCCGATCAAGAGAAATAAGTCGAATCTGAGTTGATCAGAGGCGCAACGGAAACTTAAAATGGCTAAGTCTTTTGAAGGCTTATTGGGCGAATTAAATGAGTTTAATTCGCGATCGGTTCGGGTTGTTTTGGCCGACCAAAGAGGGTGCCCACCCTCTTGGTTTGGCCGGCCAATGAAAGGGGGATAAACCAATTTAATTGGTTTAATTAATAAAATAAATCTAGCGCGATTTATTTTATAAATTATGGATAAATAAATTGATATATAAAGAAATTTATATAAAGAGATTTATAAATAAATTTGTAGAAATTTATTCTTTTTATGGAAATTAAAATGAACCATGAATTGGTTTTATTTTAATTTATAAAATCAATTATGAATTGATTTATCCATAATAAGAAAATTTTTATACAAATTTATTCCATAATTAAAAGAGAGAAGTAATTGTTTTATTATAAATTAGTTATAATAAAACTTGGTTTAAACGGAATAATTCATAAAAGAATTTATAGGATAAATTTGTTATGAAAAATTCCGTTAAGAGGGAGACTTGGCAAGGGAGAAGCAACTATATAAGGAACCAAAAGGAAGCCTTTAATTCCTAATGAATAATTGATAGAGATTAATTATTCTCTCCCTCTCTCTCTCTTATCTCTTTTCCTCCTCTTCTCCTTCCCATTAGGGTCGGCGCCCTCCTTGTGCTTAGGGCCGGCGCCTCCCTTTCCCACCCTAGGGCCGGCGCACCCTAGGGTTGCCGTGGACCAAGAACACCAAGGAGAAGCCAAGAAGAAGAAGAAGAAGCGAATAGCAACTCCTCTCTTCCCGGAATTTCGATTCCGTTTCTTGGTGGTACGTTTCCATTAATTTCTCTTGTTCTTTTAGTTGTGCCTTCCGAGAATCTAGTAGTTCTCGTCGGCACAAAACTCGTGACTTTGCGAAGTCATCCCGAAGAGAACTCGGCGTGGACGCGAATAGAGGCGGAGCTTCCAAGGGACGCTACGGTTGGATCTCGTCCTTTTTCCGACTTACGAGAGGTATAAAGTAAATTAGTTTACTTTCCGCAATGTTT